>JAULKM010108735.1:3475-21866 GCA_032355605.1 Rubia tinctorum
AACACGATTAGAAGAATATCCTAAATTCAAAGAAGGAAGAGATTAATAGTTACAGAAGATGACTTCTTATAATGAAGGTTAAATAAATTTGCATCCGCACTAACTTTGCACGTGATTCGCCTAAATTAGTAACACTTTTATATTACCACTAATTTATTTTGAACTCTCATACACCAAAGTTATTAATTAAATTCACGATTGGAATGTATATTAATTAAGAAATTTTGTATTCCCAATTTGTTTCAGATTTAAACCAAATGTTATTTATTACTATTAGTGATTTTTTATTACTTATTCTTTAATTAATAACCCTCTTGCTCATACCGAGAGATTATAGAGGCTTATGTAAATTCCTTTTATTTTCATTGTTACAAAATTCTTCTTATGAAATGTATATTTTTAAGATATAACTAAACCAACCTGCACGAACCTCCCTGTACTTCATTCCTCTTTCGAGTGCACACCTATAACCCGCAACAATAAAGAAGAAGACTCACTTGAAGTGGGCGTCACAAAGTTGGTACAAAGATGACACCCATGATGTTCCAAAGATGGATTTTATCATTTGGTCTTCTGGGTGGTTTTGGATTGTATAGTTTTTAATATGTGTATGTGAGTATATTTCTTTGGAATCAACTTTTAATTTAATGGGTTTTTCATTAATTTTTTTCATTTGGAGTTAAGGGTGTTACTTGTTTTGTGAGAATTTATTATGTGTCCTTATTTGATGGATTACAGAGTGTTCGTGGTTCTTGTGTGTTTCTCTGAAATCATCTTGTAATGTAATGGGTTTTTATTTGTTTTGTTATTTGGTACTATGGGTGGTTTTGATTTAGAATACGATGTTTGGACAAAATATTTCAAGAGTAGTAGCGAAGCAAAAATTGTGATCTCAACTATTAAGAATAATTAAGGAGAATAAAGTAGCAAGTGTCAACAGAATAATGGATGCATGTGTATTTATTCATTGTGGCCTTGTGTTTTTTTTCATATTCTTGTGTTACTAAATTTCATGGCAATGTGAATATTTGGGTCTCATAATCTTCTTCATCTAACTGTCGAGGATCCTTCCAAGGACACACACATTTGTTCTGTGAAATGGTGTTATGTATTTTTTTGAATTGTTACAGTGATTTTGGTGTTGTATGTGTGAATATTTTGTTTGATATTTTCATGTACTAAGAGTTAGTAGATTATGCCTTGGCTTGCGTCATCTGAAAATGAGGCCATCTCAACAATACTAGTTTTTATATATGTGAAAAAAGTGTTGATAGGATGTTGAAAATTTAATAGGCCACGTTAATGAAAGTGCATTAGGGTGACAACATTAAAAGGTTAGCTAGTATGTATAACGAAACACGATTAGAAGAATATCCAAAATTCAAAGAATCCAGAGATCAATAGTTACGGAAGATGACTTCTTATAATGAAGTTGAAATAAATTTTCATTCGCACTAACTTTGCACGTGATTCGCCTGAATTAGTAATAGTTTTAGACTTTCACTATTTATTTTGAGCTCTCATGCACCATATTTATTATATACATTCTCGATTGGAATGAATATTAGTTAAGAAATTGTGTTTTCCCAATTTGTTTAAGGTTGAAACCAAATGTTCTTTATTACTCTTACATATTTTTTTATTACTTTTTCTTTAATTAATGACCCTCTTTCTCATACTGAGAGATTATGTAGGCTTGTGTAAATTCCTTTTATTTTCAATGATACGAAGTTCTTTTTATGAAATATATTTTTAAGATATAACTAAACCAACCTGCATGGAGCTCGCCTGTACTTCATTCCTCTTTCGAGTGCACACCCATCGCTCGCAAAAATAAATAAAAAGCCTCACTTGAATTGGAGTTCGGGAAGTTGGTACAAAGATGACACCAATGATATTCCAAAGCTGCATTTTCTCATTTGCCCTTCTGGGCTGTTTTTGATTGTATAGTTTTTAATATGTGTATGTGAGAATATTTCTTTGGAATCAGCCTTTAATGTAATGGGTTTCGTTAATTTTTTCATTTGGAGTTGGGGTGTTATTTGTTTTGTGAGAAGGTTTTGTGTGTCCTTATTTGATGGATTACAGCGTGTTCTTGGTTCTTGTGTGTTGCTCTGAAATCATCTTGTAATATAATGGGTTTTTATTTGTTTTGTTATTTGGTGCTATGGGTGGTTTTGATTCAGAATACGATGTTTGGACAAAAAATTTTGAGAGTAGTAGCGAAGCAGAAATTGTGAGAACGCATCAACTATTAAGAATAATCAATGAGAATGAAGCAACAAGTGTCAACAGAAAAATGGATGCATGTGTATTTATTCATTGTGGCCTTGTGTTTTTTTCATATTCTTGTGTTACTAAATTTCATGGCAATGTGAACATTTGGATCTCATAATTTGCTTCATATAACTGTCGAGGATCCTTCCAAGCACACACACATTTGTACTGTGAGATGGTGTTCTGTATTTTTTTTTGAATTGTTGCAGTGATTTTGGTATTGTATGTATACATATTTTGTTCGATATTTGCATGTACTAAGAGTTAGTAGATTCAGGATTTGCTCGCGTCATCTGAAAATGAGGCTAACTCAACAATACTAGGTTTTATATATGTGAAAAAAGTGATGGTAGGAAGTTTAAAATTTAATAGGCCATGTTAACGAAGGTCCATTAAGGTGAAAACATTAAAAAGATAGGTAGTATGTATAATGGAACACGATTAGAAGAATATCCTAAATTCAAAGAAGGAAGAGATTAATACTACAAAAGATGACTTCTTATAATGAAGTTTAAATAAATTTGCATTCACACTAACTTTGCACGTGATTCCCCAGAATTAGTAACACTTTTATATTACCACTATTTATTTTGAACTCTCATACACCAAAGTTATTAATTAAATTCACGATTGGAATGAATATTAATTAAGAAATTTTGTTTTCCCTTAAACCAAATGTTCTTTATTACTATTAGTGATTTTTTATTACTTCTTCTTTAATTAATAACCCTCTTGCTCATACCGAGAGATTATAGAGGTTTATGTAAATTCCTTTTATTTTCATTGATACAAAATTCTTCTTATGAAATGTATATTTTTAAGATATAACTAAACCAACCTGCATGAACCTCCCCCGTACTTCATTCCTCTTTCGAGTGCACACGTATAACCCGCAACAATAAAGAAGAAGACTCCCTTGAAGTGGGCGTCGGAAAGTTGGTACAAAGATGACACCCATGATGTTCCAAAGCTGGATTTTATCATTTCGTCTTCTGGGTGGTTTTGGAATGTATAGTTTTTAATATGTGTATGTTAGCATATTTCTTTGGAATCAGCTTTTAATTTAATGGGTTTTCATTAATTTTTTCATTTGGAGTTAAGGGTGTTACTTGTTGGTAGTATATATAACGGAACTCGATTAGAAGAATATCCAAAATTCAAAAAATCAAGAGATCAATAATTATGGAAGAAGACTTCTTATAATGAAGTTGAAATAAATTTTCATTCACACTAACTTTGCACGTGATTCGCCTGAATTAGTAACACTTTTAGACTATCACTATTTATTTTGGGCTCTCATAAACCATATTTATTATTTACATTCACGATTAGAATGAATATTAGTTAAGAAATTTTGTTTTCCAATTTTGTTTTTCGTTGAAACCAAATGTTCTTTATTACTCTTACTGATTTTTTATTACTTTTTCTTTAATTATTAACCCTCTTGCTCATAACGAGAGATTATGGAGGCTTATGTAAATTCTTTTTATTTTTATTGATACGAAGTTCTTCTTATGAAATGTATATTTTTGATATGTAACTAATTCAACATGCACGCACCTCGCCCGTACTTCATTTCTCATTCGGGTGCACACCTATCGCCCGCAACAATAAAGAAGAAGGCTAACTTGAATTGGACATCTGGAAGTTGGTACAAAGATGCCACCCATAATATTCCAAAGCTGGATTTTCTCATTCGGACTTCTGGGTGATTTTCTATTGTATTGTTTTAATTTATGTATGTGAGTCTATTTATTTGGAATTAGATTTTAATGTTATGGGTTTTAATTAAAATTATCATTTGGAGTTAAGGGTGTTACTTGTTTTGTGACTAGGTTTTTTGTGTCCTTGTTTGATACATTACTGTGTGTTCTTGGTTCTTGTGTGTTTCTCTAAAATCAGCTTTTAATGGAATGGGTTATGATTTGTTTTGTCATTTGGTTCCCTAGGTAGTTTTGCTTCTGAATACGATGTGTGGGCAAAATAAATCGAGCGTAAAAGAGAAGGAGAAATTTTGAGAACTTATTAACTATTAAGAAGAATGAAGTAGCAAGTATCAACTGAATAATGAATGCAGGTCAATTTATTTGTTGCTTCCTTGTTTTTCTTCATATTCTTGTGTTACTTAATTTCTTGTCAATATGAATATTTGGATCTCATAACCTACTTCATCTAACTGTCTAGGATCCTTCTAAGCACACATACACTTGTTCAGTGAGATGATGATCTGTTTTTTTTTTTGAATTGTTACAGTGTGATTTGGTGTTGTGTGTTTGCATATTTTGTTCGTTATTAGCATGTACTAAGAGTTAGTAGATTCTGGCTTTTCTTGCGTCTTCTGAAAATGAGGCTAACTCAACAATACTAGGTTTTATATGTGTGAAAAAGTGTTGGTAGGAAGTTGAAAATTTAATAGGCCATGTTAATGAAGGTGCATTAGGGTGAAAACATTAAGAAGATAGGCAGTATGTATAATGGAACACGATTAGAAGAATATCCTAAATTCAAAGAAGGAAGAGATTAATAGTTACAGAAGATGACTTCTTATAATGAAGTTTAAATAAATTTGCATTCACAATAACTTTGCTCGTGATTCGCCTGAATTAGTTGCACTTTTATACTACCACCATTTTTTTTATCTCTCATACACCAAAGTTATTGATTAAATTCACGATTTGAATGAATATTACTTCAAAAAAATTGTTTTCCCAATTTGCTTTAGAAACCAAATATTTTTTATTACTCTTAGTGATTTTTTATTACTTCTTATTTAATTAATAACCCTCTCTCCCATACCGAGATATGATGGAGGCTTATGTAAATTCCCTTTATTTTCATTGACACGAAGTTCTTCTTATGAAATGTATATTTTTAAGATATAACTAAACCAACCTGCACAAACCTCGCCCGTACTTCATTCCTCTTTTGGGTGCACATTTATCACCCGCAACAATAAAGAAGAAGACTCACTTGAAGTGGGCGTCGGGATGTTGGTACAAAGATTACACCCATGATGTTCCAAAGCTGGATTTTATCAGTTAGTTTCTGGGCGGTTTTCGATTGTATAGTTTTTAATTTGAGTATGTGAGCATTTTTTCTTTTGAATCAGCTTTTAATTAAATGGTTTTTCGTTAATTTTTTCATTTGGAGTTAAGGGTGTTACTTGTTTTGTGAGAAGGTTTTGTGTGTCCTTCTTTGATGGATTACTGCTTTTTGTTTGTTCTTGTGTGTTGCTGTAAAATAAGCTTTTAATGTAATGGGTTTTGATTTGTTTTTTCATTTGGTGCTGCGGTGGTTTTGCTTCAGAATATGATGTTTGAGCAATGGAAATCGTGAGTAGTAGCGAAGGAGAAATTGTGAGAACGCATCAACTATTAAGAAGAATCAAGGAGAATGAAGTAGCAAGTATCAACAGAATAATGAATGTAGGTATATTTAATTATTGCTTTTATATTTTTCTTCATATTCTTGTGTTACTTAATTTCTTGTTAATATGAATATTTGGATCTTATAATCTGCTTCATCTAACTGTCGAGGATCCTTCCAAGCACTCACACTTGTTCTATGAGATGGTGTTCTATTTTTTATAAATTTTACTATGCGATTTTTGTGATGTATTTGTGCATATTTTTCGATATTTGCATGTACTAAGAGTTATTATATTCTTTCTTTGTATTATGTATCATCTGAAAATGAGGCTAACTCAAAAATACTAGTTTTTATATTTGTGAAAAACGTGTTAGTAGGATGTTGAAAATTTCATAGGCCACGTTAATGAAAGTGCATTAGGGTGACAACATTAAAAAGTTATCTAGTATGTATAATGGAACACGATTATAAGAATATCCAAAATTCAAAGAAGCAAGAGATCAATAGTTACAGAAGATGAACAAGTGGAAGTTAGACAAGGATTAAAAATAACTTCATCTTCACCTCAAATAGATTTCTTAATGGAGGCCTTCGGTTGTGACATTCTTTTCCCCAGACTGAGAAACAATACCAACTCTCTAAACCTAAAACATTCTCAGTTAATCTGGAATCCAAATAGAACTACTATTGCTAAAAAGGATTTTCTCTTAAAGGTTAAACCACACATTCAAACCCAAGCTCATGATCACGTCAACATCTAATCTCAAACAGATAGGTATAATAAGGATGTTGATTAACAATTGAGACAAGAAGTTGAATTTGGTTCATGCTCAGATAATGAAGAACTGGAAATGAACCAAAGAATGCCCATGAATCCAAAAAGAATCACCAAATTAGCTTTCAAAGGTTTTGATAATACTAGTAGTAAAAATGATGTTTTGGTATATTTGAGGGTTACTGACTGATTAGAACAGTTTGAATAGGCTTTCTAAAAAATATATTCTTGATATGTTGGCTATGATTGATTATAAAGGTGACATAAAAAATCAAGTAGCTCATATGAAAAGGCCACGCTACCGAAATTGTCTTAATTATAATCATGAGAAAATATAGTTCTTTTTTTTACAGAGTTTCGGAAAATCTGATGTCTTAACATGAAAACTACATAGATGTTAATATAGGTACTAAGGAAGATGATAGCAGCTTTAATGCCTTTGTTATCTACTCACCCCAAACCACCGTTGAAAGATTGGAAGTGTGAACAAATTCAATCTCTACCTATGACCTACCACACAAAACATGGGGGTGGGGCAGGATTTTAATGCTATTAGAAACAGTATTTGGGCTCGAGTAATCCTTACATTAACACTACAAGGGACTTTAATAATTTCATAAATGACTCAAATCTTGTTGAAATCAATACTGTTGGTAATGTTTTTACTTGGTGTAATAATTGAGTTGTAAATAAAACTTCCAAGCACCTGGATAGGATATTAGTAGATCAGAGGTTCCACTAAACATTTAATGACTCTTCAGTGCTTGTCCTAAATAGAACAACATCTAACCACACACCCCTTCTCCTTGAAATCAGGAAGAATGTTGTATTCTATTTCTATGTGTAAAATGTTATATCCACTGTTTGATTGGGGTTGCTAACTTGATATTGCTCTGTGGGTATCAGTAGTGTACCTTGGTTATATTCGTGGTGATCAGATGAACAATGCTACTATAATCTTAGTGGAAGAGTAACACTTTGATTGAAATCTGAAGATGGACATATAAAGAATCTCTCTGGCTTTTAACTTCTAGCTTTAATTTTTTTTTGGGACTTTTAACCTCTAGATAAACTTGTTTTTGTCACTTTTTCTGTAGCTGGTTTTTAACCATTTTCACTTTGATCTACCATAAGATAATTCAAATGCTTGTTGTACAAAATTAAATTCTTGTATCAATGTTTTGCTAGGGTGGTACTTTTGGATTTCGTGTCAAAATTATGTTATGTCATATACATTTTTGGTAGCTAGGAAACTAATAAACATATCGTGCTAATTACGCTGTTTCTTGAAAAAAAAATTGTCGTGTCAAATATGTCGACGTAACTGTTTTCTAACATGAAAGTAAGTGACCTATTCCCCCCCCCCACTCCTTTATTATGCTCTTTTGATTGAATCCTTTGTGCATGCATGACTTGTTCATTCTAAATAGTAGTTTATATAATAATAAAATGCATGCCAACTTTGTATTAACTATTCATCATTGCTACAACAATATGTCATCAATTATGTGTTGTCTCTGTTGTTGAAATGAACTTTATGCTTAGATAAGGCAATCATTGGCTGAGACTCTTGCTGTATCTTTGGGTTCTACTAGTTCATTTGGAAATTAGCCTAATTACATGGGTCAAATGTTGAAGGCAAGGGGGAAGCTAGGAACTCTTGAAGGTTTTGTTCGCTAGGTATGTATATTCCATATAAAGTTTATGTCTAGATGATTTTACATGTAAAGGGTAATTACTAGCTCAGATTATACAGATCTCCACCGCTCATAAACCTGGGTTGGTACTATTAATGCCAGGGGCAGAGGCAGAAAGTAACTACTACGGGGGCTAGAAGGAAATTTGTTTAAATTTTTTCGTAAATTTTCATCTATATTAGAGAGGCCTCGTAGAAATATTTTCAACATTACCCTCGGTATTTTTCGTTAATTTTCTTTCTGGTGGGGGCTGGAGTCTCTTCAAGACCTCTTAGGGCTCCATCACTAAATAGTGCTTGCCCACTTTCACTTACTTTTAAAGTTCGTATGCTTTTTGTATTATCTTTTCTGAATTGAAGGAAGGATAGGCACAAGTGACTCAAAGTCCCTTAGAGGGAACACCAGGCTTGAAAATTTGTGCTGACAGATTTAGAACCTTTCCTTTAACAAAAGGCAAGTGATTTATTGTCCTTTTATTGCTTATGGTTGGAAAATGTTAATTATTTTAGCTGGCTGATGTCTTGAAGTTCATCATTTAGATATATACGTGTTTATGTATTTGAATGGTTTCTCAGTTGTTAATTTGTTAATTCTTGATTAAGTGGTGTGTGTGTGAGAGAGAGAATAAATTAGCAGCCTTAAATTTATGATATTTTTAATGTTGAGGGTATATGGTTGTGTTTCTTTCTTTTGTGCCGAAGTTTGAGGAAAAGATCAATCAAAAGGTTGTGGAATGTAGGATGGAAAGAAAGAAGGGTCGGAAAGAGGCAATTGTTCATAAGTCCAAGGATATAGCAGAAGGTTAGAAGGGAGGAATATACTTTCTCTCTAAAACTTTCCTTTCTACTGCTCAGCAATAAAAACCAATGTATAATGGTTTCTTTTCATCGGAGCCACCAGACCATAGCGGCTCTGCCATGGACAAACCTAAATACCTCATTTGCTTCTGCTCTCAAACAATAGAAATCTACTGTACAACCTTTAGAACTTCACCCATCTTTCAATTTTAAAAGAGAGGTTGTTGTATGTGCTCTACCAAGAAGAGGAAATTAACCAGCTCACGATTTCTCTCTCCAAAGCATTAATTTGTGAATTCCATGGAGAGAGGCCAACTATGAAGTTCATGCGCAAGAAATTTAAAACCATTGGGTTTTGAGGAGATTTCCAAGTTTTACATATAGATGGTCGGCATATGCTAATAACTTTTTACCCTGAAGAAGACCACCATTGACGTTGGCTCAAAAGGATATGGTCGCTGGGGGGAAGCATCATGTAGATCCTGAAATGGACTAAGATTTTTAATTCCGATGAAGAGTCCTCCTTAGCCCCTGTTTGGCTAACTGTCAAATTTCCCCTGGTACATTTCTTTCATCCCGCGGTTTTAACTCATATTGGGAAAGCTCTATGAATATTGCTTTTTACTGATACACTTACCAAGAACCTCACTTTAACTTCCAAAATTAGAATCTATGTTGAAATGGATGTGTGCGAACCTAATCTATCTAAAATTAGATTGGCTACTCTCACTAATAGCAAAGACTATTATATACACTATGAGGATTTTCCAGATTATTGTAACAAGTAACACAATATCGGTCACTCCGACGATAAGTGTAAAAAAGATGAAATTCATAAACCCTTTGCCTCTTGCAAAGTTCGTAATCCTAGTAAAATAAAATAAAACCAACTTAAGCTCAGGAAATAAAATTGCATAAATAGCCACTCAAAATAACTGGAAGAGGAAAAAAACCTATAAATAAAAAATTGAGCACAGGGCCAAATCTAAAAAAACACATCTAGAAATAAATGATCAAATTTAAAAAAAAAAGAAATTTCATAAGGATGATGAAAAACATACTATCAAAAATGAAATACTTTCCCTTGAACTAGGATAACAAAGATTGAGATCATATGACATTCGACAATCCTCAAAAAAATTAAAAAGTTTAATATAATATCAACTTGTAAAATCCAGGAAATGGCCCCAAACAGTTGGTAAATTAACCTAACTAAACAATCAAAACATAGCAAGAATTTTGTGCCAGACTCCCTTATAATTCTATCTTTAACGGGTTCCAAATACTCCAATAAGAGAATCAACAAGAAGAACATAAGGAACTAGTGCTAAAACTGGAAGACTAACTATAGCATCAGATCCCACAGACTTCATGACAAGGGAAATGAAGAGGGCTCAGACAACTACTCGGAAACAAACTCAGAGGAACCAATGGAAGTCGACCAAGGATTCAAAACAGCTTCATCTTCACCTCAAAGGAAACTCATAATGGCGACCTTCAGGGATGACACATTTTTCCCCACACTGAGAAACAATCCCAACTCTCTAAAGCCTAAAACATTCTCAGTTAATCTAGAATCCAAATGGAACTACTATAGCTAACAAGGATATTCTCTTAAAGGTTAAACCACACATTCAAGCTCAAGCTCCTGATCATGTCGACTTCCAACCTCAAACAGATAGTGATAATAAGGATGTTGTTTAACAATTTGGAAAAGAAGTCAAATTTGGACCGTGCTCAGAGAATGAAGAACTAGAAATGAACCAATGATGGTCATGAATCCAAAAAGAATCATTAAGTTCGTCTTAAAAAGTTTAGATAATAATAATAGTAAAAATGATGTTTTTTGTATATTGGTAAAAGTAAAAAGTTTTGATAATAATAATAGTAAAAATGATGTTTTTGGTATGTTTTGATAATAATAATACTAACTGATGAGAAAAGTCTCAAGAGGCTTTCTAAAAAATATAATCTTGATATGTTGGTTATCATTGATTATAAAGGTGACATAAAAAATCAAATAGCTCACCAAAAAAAGCCGTGCTACAAAAATTGTTTTATTATAATCATAAGAAAATATGGTTCTTTTTTCTCACAGATTTTCGGTAACTCTTATGTCTTAACATGAAAAATACATAGATGTTAACTTAGTTATTAAGGAAGATGATAACAGCTTTAATGTTTTTTTGTCTACTCACCCCAAACTACTGTTGAAAGATTGGAAGTGCATGAACAAATTCAATCTCTACCTATGACCTGCCACACCATACATGGAGGTGGGGATTTTAATGCTATTAGAAATGTAGATGAGTATTTGAGAACGAGTAATCCTTACATTAACACTATTCATGATTTTCATGATTTCATAAATTACTCAAATCCGGTTGAAATTAATACATTTGGTAATGTTTTTACTTAGTGTAATAATAGAGTTGTAAATCCAACTTCTAAGTGCCTGGATAGGATTTTAGCAAACCAGAGCTTCCAAGACAAATTTAATAACTCTTCAGTGCTTGTTCTAAATAGAACAACATCTAACCACTCACTCCTTCTCCCTCAAATTAGGAAGAATGCACATACCCTAAACCTTTTAGGTTTTAGGAAATGGAGTTCCTTAGGAATGAATTTATGATATCATTGAGACCAGCTAAAATCTACGTATAAAAGCACATGGTCAGCATAAAGTGGCCTAAAAATTACAATGACTTGGGAAAGAAAACAAAATCTGGAATAAGCAAGTCGTTAGGAATTTGAATGACAGCATAAAAAAGGCTGAAACTTAAGTAACACATCTGGAGGAAAGATTTGATAAAACTCATTCGCATGAACATAGGACAGAGCTGAGCACACTTTACTATTGTAGAAAACAAAGGAAATGTGGTTGAGTGATGGAGACTATAATTCCAGTTACTTCCATAAAGCCATCTCGGAAAACAAATCAAGATTGTCAATTTTAAAACTAAAATATCTAGATGATAACTATTGCATGGGTTAAAAATCATAAGGGAAACTGCTGAAAACTTTATTTAAAATCTTCCGCAAGATGAAAACACTTATGAAACTAGAGTAAACCCACTCCTCCTGCTCTAAGAAATCCACCCTGTAGTAAATAAATCAATGAACCAATAAATTATAAATCCTGTTACTATGGAGAAACTAAAGAAGATAATAGTTTCTGTAAACCGGTCATCAGCCCCCAAGCCCTGATGGGTATACAATCCTGCAGATTACAAGGGGTGAACTCCCCCTGATGTACTTAGGGCTTCCACTGAATTCAACCCAATGGACTGCTTCTACATGTAATAAACTGATGGAGAAGATAGCAGGGAGACTCAGGAAATGGAACTCTAGGAACCTCTCTTATGCAGGCAGAGTACAATTGGTAAACACAGTCCTTCTGAGTATCACTGGATATTGGACCAGTGTTTTCAAGCTCCCAGAAAGCATTCACTAATAAATTGTGGAACTGTGCAGGGGCTTTATATGGGGAAGGTTGAGTGGAGAAAGAGGATTCACAGCAGTGGCTTGGGACACCATGTGTAGAAACAAATCAGTAGGAGGCTGGGGTTTGAGAGACCCTTCCATATAGAACAAGGTATCCTTATGTAAACTCAGCTGGGATGTGAGCTCTCAGGCAGACATTCTATGGGTACAATGGGTTCATGCCTATTACTTAAAGGGCCAAGATTTCAGTAGCTACAAAGGATCAGACTCGCATAGTTGGGGATGTAAACAGTTACTGGGCTGAAGATACAAATGGCTGATCAGCTTGAAAAATGTGTGAGAGGGAATGGCAGGTTCAGCAACAGGGAGGCCTACAACATCCAAAAAGGAGGGAAAACATAAGACTATCTAACAAGACTACTTTGGCACCCAAAAATACAACCAAAACACAGGTATTTCCTGTGGATGCTTTGTAAGAATAAACTGGCCACAGTGGATAGATTGGTAAGGTTCAAAATTCTGGCTGTGAATACCCGATGTTGTTTCTGCAACAAGAGCACCGAAGATGCTGCTCACCTCTTCATTACATGCCCCTTCACAACCAGCTTATTAGCTATGCTTCAACTAGGAGCTGTGAGAAATGTGAGAGCACTGAAGAAAAGGCTCCACTGCCTCATGATCAGGAGAAAATGACACCTACTGCAACTGTTGTCCAGTACTCTATACCAACTTTGGATAGAAAGAAATCAAAGAATTTTCCAAGCCAAAGAAAGGGAGTTGGAACTATTACGAGAAGTGATCAAGTCCGAATGTGAATGGAGGAAAGATATGGTGTTGTAATCTGAATTTTTCGGGTTCTTAATCTCTATTTGTAATAGGCTAAGAGTGATGGCCTAAACTTTTGTCCTTTTGACCCATTTGATTCTAATAAGATACATATTTCGATCAAAAAAAATGACAAATTTCATAATCGCATTGAACAACGTATGTTCTCTACAAATCATTCTTCTAAATTACAAGAAAGAACTACACATTTTATGATATCTCGATGTAAATTACTACTTTCACAAATATTTAATAAATAACACCAGCACAAATAAATGTTACCAGAACCAAACACCATGTACAATATAAGTTATGTACAAATCACTCTTACAAATGACATGAAACACCTACATTATTATATTTGCTCTTTTTACCTTCAGTTACTACATATTTCAATACTCTTCTAATTTTTCAAGTAAATCCCACCAACCATTTCATATTGTTCTATGAAAGCAACAAATAATTCCGGATTATCCATTAATTCCTGAATTAATATTTAGGAATTACACCTACACATTTTATCTCTTCCAGTATACTATTGACTTAAGTAGATTTTTCAAAATTTATACTTTTAAAAATAATTAGCTTTTAATCAAATTACAATCCCGGGGTCTATAAATAAATTACATTCAATAAATAAAGTCATGCACAAGCAATGACATTTTAAATACCAACATTATCAATTAAAATAAAGGAGAACATGCACTACTAATTAAATAAAACATAACCTTCTATTTACACAACAAATAAGTCATGATTGAAACAATTAAATTTATAAATATCTCATGAGACATGGAGTTTTTACCACAAAAAATCAAATAACTTAGAGCCCAATTTTTTTACAACATCAACTTTTTTTAACCTCTTTTTGATAATTTTGCAAAACAACCGGAATAAATACCGGGCTGGAGACCAGAATGCGACCTGGGCCGAACCGGGCGTGCGAACCAGATTGCGAATCGGGCCGTGCGAATTGGGCCATGTGAATCGGGCAGGCAAACCGAGGCTTTGAACCGAGGCTGCGAACCAGACCGGCGAAACCAGGCACAACCCGGATTGCAAACCCGGGGATCGATTATCGCCGAAAATTAGGCATGCGAACCGGGCTGGCAAAATCAAGCCCTCCCCGGATTGCAAACGCGGGAATCGAGTGGGGGAGACAACCGGTGGGTGAAGATGGATGCGAGGGAAGCGGCCGAGAGGGAAGCGAGCGAGAATTAGGGCGGCAAGAATTAGGTCGGCGGCGGGCAGTGTGGGGAGTAAAGCAGCCGGAAGAGGTCGGAGATTAGAGCGGGCAACGGAGGGAGGAAAATACATTGGGCGGCAACGGGAATTAGTGGCCGATGAAACCTCAAGCTCCGACGATTAAGGATATTAATCTCCGGCGATGACCCACCGTCCGTCAAATCGCCGCCGCTGTCCGCCGATCAACACCGACGGCTGGCCACCTACCGCACACAACCATCGCCAGCTGGCCATTATTCAAATTTATCATTAATTATTCCAATTAATTAAAATTAATTAGACTTACATAATATTTATTATATTATCAATTTATAAATAATCCTAAATACAAAGCTTAATACAAAATACAGGGCGTGATTAAGTAAAATACAGGGCGTGATATAGCGATCCACAAAGGAAATGAGAATATGAATACATATGTAAGAGTGACATATTTTTCCTACTTCCTCATATTCAATAAAAGTGACACACTAGATTTAGACTCTTCGATTTATGTGAAGAAAATGAGTAGATGAAATTGAATATAGAAAGTAAAAAGCAGAATTAGTGGATTGATTAAAAGAATCTTGCCAAAAATAGCAAGTGTGTCATTAAAAAAACTAAAAAAATAAGTGTGCCACAAATAAAGAAACAGAGAGAGTACTACACTTGATCTTAGCCAAAAGGCCGAGAAAGGTATACAGAGGGAGTACTTGTTTTTGTTACTGAGGAATCTTCATAGGGTTTCGAGAAACCGTTGCCTTAACAAGGCTCAAGTTCATCCCCATGGCAGCTTCCAATTATTCATCTCCATGGAAGTAATGATATAAGCTAACATCACCAAAACTTCTGGTCAATATACTGTTTGGACATCAACTCAAAGAATATCAAAGTGTCATATATGCTTTACAACTTAACAGGGTCAATCTATTTAAGTAAAATTTACCATTTGGCAAGCACATATTCTAGATTGCAACTGGAATTAGAAGGTAGCAGTATACAGAAAACTGCATTGTTGAATTTACAATACAATTGCTTCAAAAACCAGGAAAGAGTTAAACCAAGAAGAAAAAGGAATCTTACATGTTGGAGAACTGGAGCAGGAAGATAGCGACATTAATCATCGTGCAAATTTGGATAGATAAATGGATCACGGGTCAATCTTGAGCTCTGATACCATATTAGAATCATGAGCTCCTATCATAAAATCAATTGTTACTATGTAGGGGTGACTTGTGATTTTATATATTGAGTTTTAACTCTGTCAACCATCGACGTGAGACACCATAACACTTCCTAGTTACGAAAGAAGATTGAATCAACAGGCTAATAAATGCTTGATGGTTTAGTTTATCAACCACCAGGTTTTGATGGGAAATAAAAACACAAAACCAACATATACCAGAATAACTAATTCAAAAATTGCAAGAGTAGTTTTAAATTTAGAAAATTGCTGCTCAAATATTCTTATTCTGATATGAAACCATATTAAAGACAAACGTGGCTCATACCAGCTCTCGTTCCACAACAGTTTCAGCAATGCTATCATTTTCAGAATTACCTAATTTTGTAAGATCTGCGTATGATAGACACGATGCAATTAAGTGATGGATTCACGATAAATGGAATCAAACTCATACGGAAGACAGATAAACAACTCACCATCACTTTCAGATTCACTCTCGTCCTTGCTATCTTCCTCGCTTTTAGAATCGGAGGGTTGAGCTTTGCTTTGTTATTAGCATCAGACATATCCTCTTCCACACTTGAGTTACTTCAGAAATGAATAAGCAGAGATCAACAACATAACAAGTATTATCGAGAAAAAAAACTTGGGCTAACTCGAGTCTGAAAAGGCTTACTAACACACAATTAAAATGTAGATTGTATTGCACCTAATGATGTATAAAATAAAGACACCCTCCATCACAG
The DNA here is from genome assembly GCA_032355605.1 of Rubia tinctorum. Classification (NCBI taxonomy): domain Eukaryota; kingdom Viridiplantae; phylum Streptophyta; class Magnoliopsida; order Gentianales; family Rubiaceae; genus Rubia; species Rubia tinctorum. The sequence goes on from JAULKM010108735.1 coordinate 19,816, forward strand.
AACTACTATTTAAACAACCTTTTACCTCCTAATGTGCACATTTATGCATGAGTTAACTAATGCATTTCACACATTTATTATCTTGTTTTGTTTGATTGATTGCTAGTTTTTGTTGGTTTACACAACAAAGAGTTTAAATGACCATTATTGTTTTTCTTATCTAAATCACAAGTTTTGTAGAATTAATTGAATCTAATGGACATTTTGTATTCACGAGCACCTAGATTTTCTTTAGTAAGCTCACACGTAGGTTGCTTGTGAGTATTTTGACATCATTTTGTAGAAGGTCATCTGCTAGGGTGGTAGAAGATATTTGAAGGGCATTCGCAAGATTGGTAGAAGATATCAAACGCCACTCGCAATGTTGGTAGTAGATAGAAGTTGGTGGACCTAAATGCATGGTAATAGATGGAATTGAGTCGGAAAAGGCACAACCGTAGTTCAAAAAGGTCAAAAATGAAAGACGGCATCAACCGGCCAAATCAGCCGGCTGGCACGAAGCACCGGCACGAGCCAACCCAACCTAGCATGACCCGTGCTAGGGGTGGCTAGCATAGCCCGTGCCAGCCAACACGAGTTGTGACACAGCCCCCTGGCGCTGCCCATGTTGGTCTATGCTGCCTGTGTCCCCAGATTCACTCCAACAGTTTAGTATAGATGTGGACCGCACTGTTTCACACGGTCCTGTCATTTCAATATCCAAATGTGAAGACTAGCCCATGCGGTGTGAAAAATAACACGGCCTGCGTCGTTCAATTGAGTAAAAAGTTCTACCAGCCGACATGCTACGCCAAACGACATGTGACATGCAAACAAGAGTTCAAAATAAGGCACCAGCAAGCGGTCCGCACCAGCACGACCCGAAAGGGCCCGTGCCATTTTCACTGGCCGTATTAATTGTGGCTGCTAGAGTTTTTAGGCCTATTTTGGGCATTTTTCAAGATCCAATCCCCTACTACTACTATATATGGACATATATCTACTAGGGTTTAAGTATATGCTCATTTTTTAGATAGAGAGAGTAGATAGAGAGAGAAATTAGCTCTTCCTTCTCTCTAGAATCCTTTCTCTTCTTCTCTTAATTTGTTTTTTGCCCAAAGGCATTAAATCCAATGAAATATTTGGGTTCAATGCTTAGGGAATAGTTTATTTACTTGGGGTTTGTATTTGTATTCATGAATTAATGTTTGCCCCACCTCCTCCCGGCGTCGCTAACAAGTACCTTTTCACGAGAGATATACTAATTAAACCAAGAGAGGACCGTGGTCAAAGATAAGGGTTATTTGTTTTTCTGCTCCCGTTCTTACTACTATGCTACCAAAAGGGGTGGATAGTGGCAAGTACTGGGGTCGTCCACAGAGATGTTAGGAATCTAGTCATCAACTACACACACAGCCGGGATCGGATCGTCAATCTGATCATGTGTCAGGAATAATCAGTGTTGGTAAAACAGACATTGGAGGGGGGATTGCTAACAACTACTAACATGCAATTAATCACGAGAAAAAACTATGTAAACTGGCACTTGAGGAATATTTGCGTAACATTATTAATATTGTTTCGATCCTCGATTTCATCACATACAAGAAGTACGAACCTATTCTAGTTTTTGTGACACGTGTTGTGGTCGATGGTCAACATTTCCCTATACCTGTCACGTAGGGTGCTTATGTAATCTCCCATCGGCACCGCCTCCGTAGTTAGGGGAGTGCAACAACAGCATTTCCTGCTGTGCATATTTGAATCTCCCCCATGCTATTACACCTCGGGCACTACACCACAAATGCTTCTCTCTTGGCCTAAAAAGACAAAGGGGATGAAGCACCTTATAAATGGCTCTAGGGTTGCAAAGCTAACCCTAGTTTGTTGATTTAACTATCTCTACTCGTAACCCTTCGGACTAACTCGTTGTCTTACTAGTGCATGGTCGATCGTAACGCTGACTGGCAACCCACGTGCACATACCCACACAGTTCCGGACCATCATTACCCCAAGCACATCTAGGTTTCCTTCCACGGGGGGGGGGGGGGGCGGGGGGTAGCAAAAATTG
>JAULKM010108763.1:0-23554 GCA_032355605.1 Rubia tinctorum
AAAGTGTTGAGTATTTATAGTACAAAATCCCAAAAAGTATGTCTGGGCAGGTGGCTGTCGCGACTCGCGACACATTCATCGCGACTCATGACGGCCAGAGTGACCTACCCTCAAATGACTTAACTCTTTGATCTTCATGTAGTCGTGTCTTCTTCCTTTCTCCGGGACTTTAAAAGTGTCCGTAGTCTTCAAAATGGAGTGTTCAAGGTCTTCAAATCTTCGATAATTACCTTGTCTCATGGAATTCTTATTATAAGTGACAAAAGCAATAAAGTTGCACTCAACTCTAATAATAGGAATTCAAGGTAAAATAGAGTCTTCAAATCATAATAGTCTACCAAAATGAGTACAAAAAGATCCTAAAATCACCATATAAAATGGACACATCATCAACATATTTCAAAGCACAAAGCTCCTCATCACATCCCCAACATGACAAATAAATAAAGTAAACATAGAGATCAGAAGATTAACTGGAATTTGAAACCAAGTGATGAAAAATTCACACAAAAAAGCTAACTTTTGAGAAAAATGGATAAAATTTTGATTTATCCCAAGGAGAGTGAGAGTGAGTGTTCTTGAGAAATTTTGATGTGCTAAATGAATCCTATGGATGAGGTAGCGTACTATCTATCAAAAATTACATCAAGGAATGTGAGTCAACAAGAGATACACATGTGATAAGGATAGCATTTTTGAAAAATAAATAGTGAGAGGGACAAAAGGTGCCAATAAATATATGCACAAGGGAGGTGTTGATGTACTGTTTACACCAACACTTTGGGGAAAACCAAAGATCTTGCTGAATTATGAGCCAAATATTTTATGTTTTAGCTCCAAATTTGAATTAAAATTTTTCACTATTTGGCCCAAAAATCGCAAAATTTTAAATCTGGCACCAGGCACCCCCCATTCCAGGCACCCAACATGATCCATTCCAAGAGGAACATACCATGCCAGAACTCAGCACGACCCTCCCTCCCGGTTCCGGATGGGTGTGGCACGAGGTTAGTGCCTTTTCTCCATTTTCTCCCTTTTTTCAAAAATCTTTTGTAACCAAACAAACCTATGTATTTTCACTCAAAAAAGAATGAAACTCGATTGAATTCAACCAATCAATAAGAGTTTCATCTCAAAAATATTTATCACACACTAAAAACATGCAAAATCTATCTACTAAAAACATGTCAAGAACACAGAGAGAAAAATGATGTATGTTTATTGTCGTTATCACAACTTATTCATTTTTCATGCATTTTAAGTGAAAGAACCTACCATTGGGTGTTTGTAATCGCCATCGGAGACTCCACCCTCGATGACATCCTTTTGATTAGACCTCCACAAGGAGTCATCCTTACCTTTGAGCGCTTTATTTTCCAAAGAGAGTGAATTCCAATCATAGTCCAAACTGAATCATTGCCTCTTTCCTTGGGTTTGGGAGGTGGTCGAGGGTGTTTTACGTTCTCACCACTTCCCACATCCCGCTTCATGTTATTGAGCATAGAAAAACAATCCAAGACAGACAAATCATCGATAACATCATACAAGGCCATATTTTCATGAATATGCTCATCAAAGTTAAAGTGCATGGGAGGTTTCTTTTTATTACACTCATATTCTTCCAAAATCTCATCACTCATGATATTTTCCTTGCTATCATAAAAAATCACATCAAGGCAATTACCATTATCCATCATGTTAGAGTTATCATGTTGAATATCTTCATCGCACAAAGTTATGCCTTTACAAACAAGAGAGGGATTAGGTGAATCTTTCTTAGACTTGTGAATATCAAACCCAACTTTGTCCATGCCATCCTCTAAGGTTAGTGTTCTCGAATGAACATCAATCTTAGTCCTTAATATTTTGAGAAAAGGTCTCCCCAATAAAATGGACGGTGCACCACCATTGTGCGCTGCATCAAGGACATAGAAGTTCACTGGAAATACCAATTTGCCCACTCAGACCATCATATCCTTCACTAATCCACGGGGACTAGCTTGGGAGTGATTGGCCATATGGACGATTACCCTAGTCTCTTTAAGTTCACATATTTCTAGGTTCTCATAAATGCACAAATGAATGACATTACTAGAAGCTCCAAGATCAATCATAGCATTTCCCACCAATTTATCAGCTTAAGAAACAGGAATTGGAAACAAGCAGGGGACATCACATTTTGTAGGCAGATTTCTATGGTTAAGAGTGGTGACTCCCCATATTTTCACTTTACCTAATTTCTTAAGTGATTTAATCCCCTCCTTTGTACATGCAACTTTTAAAAAAATTTCATACGAGGGGACATGTTCAATAAAGTCTAAGATCGGACACTAACCTCCACTTTCTCAAAGATCTTCTGGATATGATCATCATTGGTTGGAACTGTCGGTCTTCCCCTAAGTGCATTAGGAAAAGGCGGCAGGTTATTGACCCTTGCTTCGGGTGTAAGGAGCTCCTTGATGGGTTCGTCAACCAAAAATTCTTGCTTCTCCAAGCTGGTTTTGTTGTTATCCACGATCAAGTAATCCTCTTGAGAGATTTTTTTTCAGGCTCACACACCTCCCTCATGCTCCTCACCTTCAAAGCACTAACATTTTTTTGGATTGATCTCTAGTTGCGAAGAAAGTTAGTATGAATCTTTAGCTTCAAGTCAGCTTACCAAGGTGGAAAGTTTCCTGATTGGAATCTCAGGATTCTTGATGCTCAAGAATGACCTAGACCTAAGATTTTTAATATCTCACCTTGTACGCTCAACAAAGACATCATGTTTCTTAGCCAATTGAGAGATTGCTTCAAGGATTTCCTCTTGGTCCTACTTGTAAAGTGAGACGTTTTTGTTTTAAGGTCTTTCTCCCCAAGATAGGGTTGAGGTGGAGCTTGTCCGCTTCGATTGTACCCTTGAATTTCGTTCTACTCGCGCCAATGGAAGTTGAGGTGATCGCGAGACCTCGGGTTGATGGTGTTTGCGTTGGGATCTTTACTTTCTCCTCCTTGGTTCCCATGGAACCCTTGTTGTTGCACCCTAAAAAATTTTGGCCTCTTTCTACCATTGTGGAAATCCAACGCCTTAACTTTCTCAAACTCCCCCAGCCCTTGCCGGCCAAATCCGCGTGATGTTAAAGATTAGAAACACCGTACAATTTTTCTTGTTGGACTCCCCTTTCCATGAACTATTTAATCATGGAAGCAAGATCTTGGATTTCCTCCTCTAACTTTGGAGATTGAGAGAGTTCATCCACAGGGTTCACCCTAGACCTTGTACTAAATTTCCTTGTTCCGTTTTCCATCTCCTCGAGTAGTTCCATTGCTTCCCTTGGGCTCTTGTTGGAGATCAAACCATTTCAAGTGGCATTCACCACACACATGTTACTATCACACAATCATTCAAAGAATTATTAAACCAAGTCTCCCTCCTTGAATGGATGATACAGAAAACTAGCCAACAATCTCTTGAACCGTTCCTAATACTCATGGAGGAACTCATTGGAAAATTGAGAGATGTTGGATAACTATTTCTTCAATCCCATAGACTTTGAAGTTGGGAAGCATTTCTCTAGAAAAATGCGCTTCATATCCATCCATGAGGTAATACAACCAGGCGGTAAATATTATAACCTATCTTTGGCAAAATTCCTAAGTGAGAAGGGAAACTCTCTTAGATTGTAGTCTTCCTCTGAAACACCCATCGGCTTCATGTTGGTACAAACTAGGTGGAACTCTGAGGGATGCTTGTTGGGATACTCTCCGACCATCCCATAAAAGGTCGAAAAGCAATGGATCATGCTGCTTCTTAGTTCACATGTCACATTTGGTGGCAACGGTTGATTCTTTGAAATTGGAGCCATCAACTATCTCAAAGTGTGGTTGTACTCCGCCTTTTATTATTTTTCTACGTCTACCAAAACTGATTCTTATGGAATTTTCTACCTTGGTCTCTTCTATCTTCCTCGCCTACTACCTGTGCAACACTTTGGACTATGTAAAAATCCCAAGTTCTTGGCTCAGGTATGTATCATAAACCTGGAATAATCAATGACCAACTAAAATTAACAATAGCAAACGATTTAGAAGTAACCGGAAATAAGTATGAAAGGTAAAAAAACAAAAACAAAAACAAAAGTAAAGACAACACTACTTACTCAACGAAGATGTTATGCAAGTTAACTACTAGAAAACCATTAAAATAATGTCCTCGACAATGGTGCCAAAATTTGACCCCCCTCTCCCGAGCATTGTTAAACACAAGAGAATGAAAGTTAGAGGTCAAAGATAATATTTATATGCTTCTCCCCTTCATACTACTATACTACCAAAAATAGTATATATCGGCAAGTACTGGGGTGGTCCACTAAGATATTAATAATCTAGTAATCAAATAAACACAACCGTGGTCAAGTCGTCAATTTGACCATGTGTTAGGAATAAACAGTGTTGTGAAAATAACCATTGGGGAATTTTCAACCATAAACTACAAGCATAAAATCAATGGAATAAACTATATAAACAAACACTCGGGGAATATTTGCGTAACATGGTTGATGTTAATTCGATCATCGATTTCATAAAGTACACGAACTTAACCGTATTCTAGTATTTCTGTTATGTGGTGCAAACAATGGTAAATACTTCCCCCTATCTATCACATAGAGGTGCGCTTATAAAATCTTCCATCAACCTCGCCTCCACAACTAGGGGATTGCAACAACGGCTATGGCACATTGCACATGTCTATTTCTCCCCCTTGCGATTATGTTCCAGGAGGAACACCTCAAATGAACTACTCCTAGGCCTATAAAGGAAAAAGAAGTAGTAGTCTTATCGATGACTTCTATGATGAAAAATATAATCCTAGTTTGCTACCTACTTTATATTTATCCGAAACCATTCAGACCTCTTTTGTCGGTTAAATAGATGCATGGTCGATCCCGATGATTAACAATGGTAACCTTCATGTACATTCCCAGTTCCGAACTATTGCACCACAAGCGTGTCGAGGTTTCTTTTATCGAGGAGTAGCAATAGTGTGCCAATATGAAAGTAGACTCAATTGTGTAACCAACAAAGTGTGATCATCATTCAATTCATAAGAATATTAAGAACAAACCAACATAATAATCACAAAACACATAGAAATAATCTAGAAATATCACAAAATAAACATCAACACATGAATACAAATATAGTCCCCAAGCTATATCCCTACTCCCTAAGCATTGAACCGTAGTATTTCATTTGATTCAACACTTTTGGGCAAGAGAAGATAAAAAGAAGAAAAGAAAAGGATTTAGGGAGAATTTAGAGTGGTTTCTCTCTCCAGCCACCTACTAACATCTAAAAATGAACTTTAACTTCAGCCCTAGTAGAAAAAATGTTCATATATATACTAATAGGGAATTGGGTCTAAAATAAGCCAAAAAAAGGTAAAACACCCTAGCAGCAGCCAAGTCTCGTGCCAGTGCAGGGTGCCTGCCTTGGTAAGGGCCATGCCGGACATGCTGACATGGGGTACCAGTCATGGCATGGGTCATGTTGGACATGATGGGAGTGCTCCACATCACCCGACGTAGGATGCTAATTGGGTCTTAATTTTGATCATTTATAATTCGTTCCATGCATTTTGTCACGGATCCCAATAGCTAGAACCTTGTTTTACTCAGTGCCTCGGTGTGCTCCATATCATTCTTCACACCTCGTGGGCTGGTCTTGGCATTTCTGTAAAATGGAATGTCTCATCCCCATACTCTAGTACGGGTGAAAATAAGGGAGCCTCGTGCCGGATTTTGGCACAGCCTCTGCCAGGTGGTACGGGTCATGCAAAAGGCCTCTTAACACACGCAGTTTGTGTTGGTTCCGGCCGTGGTAGGTTTTGGTCTGCGCCAAGAATGTGCGGTCTTTGCCTACCTTCATTGGTTCGTATGGCTAACTTCACTCCCCTAAGGGTGAACCGTTGGTTCGATTTAGGAGTTTTGTGTAGTTGATTTTGTAGCACTTGAGAAGAAAATTCCAATGTTGATAGCCTCAAGTGGTGTCTCTTCTCTCATTTGTCCTTCTTGAACTTTGACTCCACCTTTCTTGGTCCCAATTCCTTCTACTACCATGATCTGAAAGGAATTTGAACTTTGACTCCGTCTTTCTTTTCTCTTCTTGATCTTCAACTCCGCCTTTCTTTGGCCTTCTCAAAAAACCATCCTTTTGAATGACTTTCAATATCTTCTACCATTCTTGAGAATTGCCTTAAAATATCTATTAACACTCTAGAAGATGGTCTTCCACCAAATGAAAATGAAAAAAACTCATCGGCAACCTACTAATGAGATCAAATAGGAAGATCTAGGTTCCCATGAAAACCAATTTTCTATTAGCTCAATTAAGTCCAAAAAAGCGGGATTATGACAGGAAAACAAAAAGTTGTCATCCAAACCCTGTTGTCTAAACCAAAAGTTGCACATTAGAGGTCCTCTAGCCCTATGCTATTGTACACATTCATATCGTAACAAAGCAATCCAATAATTTTCTGGAATCCCTTAAAACATTAAACCTTGTATAAGCTTCAAGAGAGACAAACCTAGATTTGAAGCCTGGATTCCTCCGTTGGCTTCCTCTCATTGATATGGAACAACGTCTAGTGAACTGTGTATTTGATTTGAAGAAGAAATGACGTGAGGATATGTTTCCCCGTTTGTGTTAGAGTTTGAAGTTGAGGGGGGTTTGAAGTTCCACTGGTTGAAATCCATTAGACTTCTATAAATGAACTCCGATTTGGGTTTTCTTACTATAGGAGGAAGGGTTCCGAAATTGGAACAAATTCATGGTCATATATCATAGGTTCGAAGTTTAGTTCCTACTCCAGAACCATGTTATGATCGTTTGTTGGCTTTAATCAATAAAAGATTCTAACTATCAAGATTGTTCCCTGAAATAACAGAAGAGGTCAAAATTAGGTTCTGGACTCGTAACTTGTATTTCGTACTTTCCTAATTAAGGTCAAATTCTATTCCGAGCTAAAAACTAATTTATTGAACGAAAATGTTATGTGGATGATGATAAGTTTTTTCTTGAAAATGAATAAGAGGTCAGAAATTAAGTTCCAAAATCATAACACATACTTTTGTAGTTTTATAATGTTCCTCAGATGGTCTACCGAGTGCATAACAAATAGTTGAAAAAAATAAATTAAACACAAAGAGAGTTGAAGACGATCAGTTCTGTTCCTGAAATTGTAAATGAGGTCAGAACTTATGTTGCGGACTCGTAACAAATAATTTCATTTTTTCATTATGTGCCTTAGAAGATATTTTGAGTTCGTAACTCATATTTATGAAAAATTATTAAAGACTAAGTGAGATGAAAATGATCAGTTTGGTTCCTAAAATACAAAAAAAGACAGTGACTTATGCTCTGAGATCGTAACAGTTGACATTCGTTTTGATAGCATAAATTATTCACACTGGGTTCCGAGTTCCAAACATATTCTGGGAAGCCATATTTAAAGGAAAGATTGAGTTCCACTATCGGAACATCTTCAAATTCCAATAAACAAATGTATGAGACAAAATTTCCTCCTCTTTAACAAATAAGCAAGTAGTTAACAATGTATTAGTTTCATGTATTTTGTAAAGACATTCATTTTTTTCTTTTTTAAGTTTTATTAACAAGAAAAAATAAAAGGAAAATGTTATTAATTAAAAGGAACTCACTTCCCAAGTTTATTGAAGTTGTGAAAGTAGAGGAGGATTAGAGAACTTGGAAATGGAAATCATGGGATAATGCATATGATGTATTTTAATTGAAATCACTTTTATCACTTTTATTATTACTTTACTTTTAAATTTTTATAGCTTTTGATGAATTTTAATTTTTCTATAAACACTAAACCCTTCCATTTCCCGAAGAAGTTTTTTCCCTCTTCCAACAGTTAACCTCTTCAAATTCCTCTCTCTCTATATATGTGTGTGTGTGTGTGTGTGTATTAGTTGAAATATTAGTTTTTGCATTATATCTAATTCACTAAGCTTTTCCATTCAACTTTCTTTACGTACTTCACTGTCTAAAAACTAGCTTCTGATGGTTCTAAGTTATCCATTGAAATGTTTTTTTAAAAATTTTGTTGTACCTTTTTCTCTTCTCTGATTTTCTTTCAATGATAGGAGCATGCCATTTTTGTCGAAATGCTGTCGGGGAAAATTCATTTAATGGGTATTTGTTCCTTATTTTGGTGGGAGTAATGGTCCCTAATGGTGCTGAATTTTACTTCTTTTGCACGATGAAGAGAAAATTTTCTTTGATGTTAATTACTACAATGTAAATTTTACATTGTTCCAAAATAATAAAATGGTTTTACCGTTATTTGGTATTGTGATCCCTTTGGGGCATCGGGTTCATGTATTGGTTGCTGATATTCATGGGTATTGTTACGACTTTTACCATGCTGAGTGTTATTTGGAAGAATCATTCGATGGAAGGCTTGTTTTGGTTAGGGTCAACCAATCTTTTGTTGTTTCAGAGATTGATATATTTGAATTTGACGTTGAGAATAGGGAGTTTAGGGTGATCCATGGCTTCAGAAGAGATGCACTGTTTTTAGGTAACAATGTGATTTTTATGGGGACATTCGTCTTAAGCTCTGGAAGGTAACAATGTGACATTGAGGGTGAATTCTATCTTCTTCACATGTGAATTAGTGACTAATTTTTTTGGGGTGCTGAAGACAGGTATGTGTTTGGTCATGAGATTGAAGATAGTACGTTAGAGGTTTTGGATCCTAGTGTTCATGGTAATTCCACATACAGATATGAGTCGTTATGGATGGTTATTTCATCCAATTACTTTCGTGTATTTAAAGTTTTTATTTTAATTCAAATATTTTATTAGTGAATAATTTTCAATTCATATATTGAGTTTCATTTGTACTGGATTGAGCTTCATTTACTACATACTAATATTCCAAGTCCAAAATGCTCAGTCAATACCAGAATATAGTCATAGGGTTATATTTTCACTTATGTAAAGTAGTCAGGTTTTTTGTTGCAATGAAAATGATCAGAATTTGGGGATTTAGAGTTTTAATATTTGACATGAAACCAGATACCCAATTATATATATATAACATTGAGTTCTGGGAACGGAAGAAAGTTTTTCGTATTTGACATATAAAGATGTAGTTCCCAATTCGGAACAGTTTCTTTGATAACCATTACGAGTTTGGAACAGTTTCTTTGATAACTATTACGAGTTCGGAACAAAATTCCTGGCTTTAAAAAGGGGCAATAACGGCAGTTTTCAAATGGGTAATTAATACTCATTTGTTTTCAGCTCGAGTTCCATCACATTTTTTTCTTCCAAAAACCCTCCAAACACATTCTTCTTTAAAATTCTTCACAAATCTCTCATATATTATAACTCTCATTGTTAAATATCCTAAAACCCTAGGTTTCTTCATCTCCAAGACATATTATCCAAAGAATCAACATGAAGAAGCTATGATTTTGGTTAGGATTTTCACAAGGTGAAGCTAATTGTCTACCTTCATCATTTAAACATCTAGTCCCCATCTATTGTTGGAAAGGTACAAATATAAGTGTTGGTTTTGTGTTTTTGATGTTATTAGCTTGTGAATGTTAAACCTTTTTAATTTCTCCCTAAGATATATGTAGATGTTGTGTGCTATTATGATCTGCTAATAGTTTCCTGTTTAGCATTGTCTTCTATGTGTTATAGTTATTTCCAAGTGGAATGCAATGATTATCCCTAGGTACTATAATGTCAAGGAAAAGGGCTTAAGAAGAATCAACGGGTTTGTTCGAGGGACACTCCGATAAAACTGTACTCTCCAATTGATTAACAATAATTATTGATTCGAAGGTTGGTTGAGCAAATGGGGCACCATTTACCTGAGAACTTGGATGAATTGACATCCGGTTTGGCACCATCGTCAAAAGGACCACGACACTTGCCGGGGGAATAATGGTGATGAGGTATTGGACCAAATACAAATGAAGGTGTGATTAACTTTTCATGTCCCAAAATTCTATTTAGTCAACAGGTATTGTAACTATATGTTACTAATATAAATTATGTTTATTAGTACAAGAAACAAGAAAATACATGGGACTGCGGTTGTTACGTAATGTTATACGCAGTGTAGTGTGTCACACATGTGCGTGAGGATTACCTAGAGATTGAATAAGTGAGTTTTTATGAGAAGTATTTTGAGAATGTTTTTAAGAAATGTAACCCATTGTCCCAATTCTTATGTGGTATATTTGATTGTTTCACTAATTTTTCCCAAAGTTTTCAAGCTTTATACACAAGATAACATCAACAACGCTACAAATTGCTTGGCTAAGTATCTTGTGTACTCACGCTCCTCTTCAATTGTTCTACCATAAACACTATAAGATAGTCGGATAGTCAGTTATACGCTCAAAACTGCATGGATAATCCGATTATCGGATAACATATTTTGATATTGGAAATAATTAAAGGAGGTTCATGCAAAGGATCAAAGCCAGTTGATAACCGCCTTGATCCTTGTATTTCAAAGGCGGTTTCCGGAACCGCCTTTGATCGCAGAGGATCAAAGACAAGACCAGAAGAGTGACTTCTCTGGTCCGATGGAACCAATTTTAATAGGCATGGTTTCCATTGGTGTTTGTTGGTGGTTAGTTATATTATTAGGTGTTTTACAAAATTAGGGGTTTACAATCATCTTGTGGTTATTTTCCCCTCATTTCCCTAGTTTGTAATAATGTGATATCGAATGTGTTCTACCTTTAATGATTTGGTCGATTTATATGTGGTTCGTGAGTTTGTTTGAGACCAGCATAAAGAAAATAATTTTCAAGGATTGTAGAATATTGAATAAGGACATTAACAAGAATGGTAGAAGAAGGAAGGCCACTTACAATTTGGTAAAAGATGGATTGAAGAAGGAATGAAGAAAAGGCAAGGTAATGGATGAAGAACTTTGGAACATGTCTTGATGATGATCCAAGATGAACTGGTGCCCAGGGATGTATAGCATCATTTGATTTTTCTTTGCAAGTAATATATATAAAAAATACAAGAACTCTCAAAACGGACCAACGGCTCATCCGAAGGATGCAAAACAAAAAATTCTAAGAGCTGGATTGCACTCTGTCACGAGTCGCGAGGATCCTGCCACAAGTCGCGAAAATCATTTTGCAACTTTTTTTACTCCCCTTTTTCATGTACTATAAATAGAAATTCATCCACTTCTTTCTTATCTCTCTTGGCCCGACATGAAGGCTCCAAAACCCTAGTGTTTACACTTCTCTTTCAATTTATTCTTATTTTATTGTGAGGTGGTCGGTATTGATTATCTAGGCTAGTTTTCTCCTAGGGAGAAATTGATTAAAGCTTCCAAGCCTATGTGGTAAGAACATGTTAAACTCTATTTAGGTCTCTTCATTATTATGCATTCGCTATGCTTTACAGGTGGTATCTTGATTCATTTATGTGATTGGAAGTTTTAGAATGTGAATTCTTTTTATTATACCATGTTACGAATTTAGGAAAATGTACAATTTCCTCTCTTTTTGGCATGAAATCCAAAAATATGGAATTATAGCTTCTAGTTGTGTTGATGATTTTGATATTGCTAGATGAATGTGATAATGTCGATGTTTGTCATGTTTATCCTAAGGTAGCACTAATGGGAGAGTCTTAAATGTCAAGATCCATAGAACAAGATCCATAGAACTTGTTTATGCTAGTTGAGGTTTTCGATGAGTGGGCAATTTATTTCACCGGGATTTTCCCTAATTCCAAACCAAATTCCTCCTCAATCTCTTAGACGCTCATCTCATATGATCGGTCATTCAGATGAAACCAAATGAAACTCTCGCAAGGCACTTCATCCCTCTCCATGTACACCCTCACCATGTAAAATAATTCCAAGGTGTATCCCCCGGTAGTTGGGTGCACCTCATGATAGGAAACCTCCTATACCACTTTTATTCAGGAGGCATAGGACCGGCTCCTTTAGCTGAAGGGCCTCCAACGTGCTCTCATCAGTAAAACATGTCTCTCAGATCCTGCTCAAGGTAACATATCCCATTCATCAATATAAGCGCCGGTGATCCTGCGCAAATCCATAAATTTGTCCTGGGAGCATATGTGCTTGTAGCTCGGGTAGGTCTAGGTCCTTTAAAAGGCATGTTTATAAACACAACAACAAAATGTCAAATGCTAGGGATATAACAGAAAAATTTATACAATAATCACTTGGACATTATTTCAAAAGAGCATATTATCCAAACTACTATGCAACTTATAGAAATAAGCACCCTAACAACATTATAAAAATTAGGAATTGTAGCCAAAAAGCTACCACAAAGGTGCAATAGTGCTTATATTTCCATACATGTAAAATTCAATCCAATTGCATTGCTAACTACACTATGCCACAATTATGTGATATTTCACCAATCTAAGTCATGCATGGCAATTCCCCAACAATTTATATCAACATATGGCATGCAATTCTACTTCACCAATATAGATCCACTTTCTATATTGGCATCTCAACCGATTCTTCACTTGTTCCTCTCCCTTAAACCAATTTTTCCATAACTTTCTCAATTTCCAACCGATTTACCTCCACTTTCTATAAAAATCTTTGTCTTTCTGACCCCAAAAAAACTCATTAATCATTTTCCCTTGAAAATTCACTATCTTGCCCATAAAATAAGAATTAAGTTTGGCTACATTTCGAGTTTTCTTCCAAAACTCAATTTTTGGTCCATTCCAGATATTGTATTTTTCTTAAGTAGATCTAAGAGGAGTCCCACACACTACTCAAGAAAATATTTTAGACGAATCATCACTTTAGGTACATGGCCAATTTTGGTTATTTAGAAGAATTGAAATTTCTTGAATTTCTTACATTCTTCCATGCTTGATATTTGGGGTTGTTAGTATGGTTGTTGAATTATTATAGGAGAGTATTTTAGTGGGGTATTTTTTCGGGAATGTTTATACTGGTGATTATTGTTTTTTGTTGTCCATTCCCATATCAATTATCATACCTCATAGGCAGAGAAGAGAAGCTTGGGTAACTTTCATATGGCTGAATACACTCCATCGGGAGTACCAAGAGTGGTGGGAATGTCTCATTGGATACCCCATACAGGAGACAAAGTTTGTAGACTGAGGACCCTAAAGAACTTATACTCTACAAACCAGTTCAGGTGCTCTTGCGGAGGATTGGGCTTAAGGAATTCACAAATGTGGAAGCCCCCACCTACACTAGGTATACCCTGGAATTCCTATCCAGTGTCTTGAGGGACACAAAAAGGAATGCAGGAAATATAGTGAGGTTCCACGTGGGAGATGTGGCCCACCATTTGACTCATCCTGAGATAACTAAGATTTTTAGGTGGAAGTACTAAAGGAAAGTTAGGGTGTACAACGAATAGATGGTAATTTTGATGTGTACACTTTTTAGCCCTCCATCATGTAATATAGCACATTGGCCCTAGCATGGGCCGTAGCCTCGTGCTTTTTTAAACCATCGACCTTGGCACGGGTCGTACCCCATCGTGTTGGCACGATCTAGGTCACCTGACGTAGGTAGTCAACACTCTATTTTTATTCCTTTTGATCCGCATCCCACATCGTTCGGCATGCCCTATAGGTTGGAACCCCAATTTCGTCAGTATCTCTGTGCGAGATGTGTCATTCTTCACACCCTGTCAGCCGGTGGGAGAAATTTTTACTTGAAACATCATGGGCCATGTAAAACCGGATGTTCTGCTCCCAAACTTAGCCAAATTTGGAGTGAAAAGAAGAGAAAGCAACATGGCCAGCAAGATTTAGCATGGCCCTTGTCGAACTTGGCACGACTCGTGCTGGGTGGAACGGGCTGTTCGAAAGACTCCAAACATGGGTCGTACTTGGAGAGAGGGCCTTATGCCAGCCTAGTGGAGTCTGTATCGGTCGTTGCTGCTCTGGTCGGGTAACTTGTTTTTTCTGTTACATGTGAACCGTTGGTCCAATTTGAAAGTTCTTTTAGTAGATTTTATAGCACTCGAGAAGAAAGTTTTTATGGTGCTACTTTCAGGGGCTGATTATTATTTGATATTTTTCAGAATTTTGTGCAACTCTCGGATAACAATTCCTCCATTTCAGACTTGGCCTTCTTGAACTTCGATTTCGCCTTTCTTGGTCCCAATTCCATCTACAACTATGCTTTGGTGTGTTCGAAATTCAATCTACTACAATCCTTATGAATGGCCTTCGATAGTTTCTACCATCCTTGTGAGGCCTTCAAATATCTACTACCACCCTCGTTGATGGCCTTCTAAAAAAGAGAATGAAAAAGTACTAATGAGCAACTTACCAATTAGATGAAAAAAAAATCTAGGTGCCCGTGAATACAAAGTTTCCATTAGTTTAAATTCAGTCTATGAAACTAGGGATCTAGACAAGAAAACCAATAATAGCTGTCCAAACCCTTGGTCGTGCAAACCTATCTAAAACTAGAAATAAACAAACAAAAGATGATAATAAATGTGTCAAATGAATTGGCTAATGCATGAATATAGGTGCACACCAGCCTCTCACTGTTGCTTAGGTTTTTTAACCTATCCAGGCCTTCCCATTGTTGCCTAAGTTGCCTTTCAGGATTTCAACTTAGCCGGGTAGTTTTTCAATTTTTATTTTGTAGCAAAATAAGTCTAAAAGGTTGGCGTCTTACCACATTAAGGTCATAAAAAACTAACACAAAAAAAAGGAATCTTGATGAAAATCCTAAGTGCCGAACTACTCCCTCCCTCACACTTAAGCCATGCATTATTCCCAATGCAACACATCAATAGAAATCATAATTGGAGAGAGGGGAAAACAGTGTGCCTTACTCTTGGTACCCCGAAGGGCCCTCCCTCAAGTCTCTCTACTCGCATTTTATCCTATTTTCCTCTTGCCTCATCACTTGCGTGTCAATGGAAACTAGGTCTCGAAATCCATCAAGCCTTGAAACATTAAACCACTCAATCAACAACTCTATATCTTCCTTTTGTATATATCTCTATCGTTCATGATTGAATACTATTCCTTCACCTCCCGCTTAATGGAATCCAATCTAATTCCCTAAGCTCTCATGGTATCATCTATAGTATCCAACATTTCCCGAATTCCTCCATTTACAGGCCCATTTGTCCAACCGCTTGACCAACCACTTTCACTAGTTGGGTCAAACTCATAAGTTGTTCCCCAGAAGAATTATATGGGTATGTTTCCTTGGTTGGTGGAATCCTAGGTGTAATCTTGGTGTCGTGTTCAATGGCAGAGCATTCCGATGGTGGAAGAATCACGAAGCTGCAAACCGAAGCACCACTGTACAACCAAATGAAAGGCTCCTCTGAGGAAGTGGTATAAACCATAGAATCCCTTGCTAATTTATACATAATGTACCTCCTTTCCAAACGACCTAAGATTGCTATGACGGTGTTATGGGTCGGGTTTGAAGTATCTAGATTATGGAAATCTATAATCTAGATATGGGTCGGGTTTGAAGTATAACATGGGTCCTTGTTGAGTGAAAATGTGAGCGAATGTCTCGAGGGAAGAAGAAGAACTCTCATCACTTGAAGGTAATGAGTTGTAGACAAAACTTCCAAAGAAATTATTTTTGACTTAGGAGACCATAGCCCATGGAGCTCTGCCAGCAAACGGATCATTGTGCCCATTGTGCTTGCAGAATCATGTAAATCCCTCAATCATAGCCCTACTTTCGTATTCAAATATCTTTCCCGAGTTTGTTTTGTACATCTGTTCTGAAAAATCAAGTTACGTGTTATAGTGGGTGTATTTATCGTGTTGTTGGTTTTTTTTTTGTAATTGTAGTATAATAGCTTCCCTATCACCTTAATGTATGAAAATATGGAGGAGAGTAGGAGGCTTTTCAATTAAATGTAGGAAATCTTTGTAAATTTTAGATGCAACACAAGAGTAGTAGAAGTAAAATCAAATTCACTGCAACATAGCATATCCTCTCTATTGTATGTTCAGGTTTGGATTCATGTATGATTGTATACTTTTCATGCATAAAAGATTAAAATAATTAAATTGTTTCATGTGAACTTTAAACTTGGGGTCTCTTCTCTTTGATGGAATTCTCATTTTATTTCACAATTACTTCCATGGGTTTCTCACCTCCTCTTGGTTATGTCACATGCCTTAGATGGTTTTTTGTTGGTTTCATTCACATCCTAGGTTTGGTTGCTGGTTTTTTGGTATGGATATCAACATTCAACGGAGTTTTCAAGCTCTAAATGAAAGGACAGTCACAGTTTTTGGTGAATTCTATTCAGGGTGTCAAAAGGGAAGGTGTAAAAAATACTACTCCTGTCCTCATTCATTCTTGTTTCTTTAGCAACAAATGCATAAAACATGTTCCATGATACTATTATAATTTATGAAACTCCCCTGGATGTATAAAGTTTACCCATTTGGTTTCTTGCTACAATCGCTCTCAGTAATGATGTCGAACCTTGGAAAATAGACAACACGATGACCTTCATGTTTGAATGATGTATGATCCCTTGAGTTTGTCCATGGGTACTCAAATGGCGAGTAGTATATATTATCCAAGTGTAATGAAATTGGAAACATAGGTCTGGTGGTGTAAACTATGAAGTAAAACCACTGTAAATATAAATATCTAGTAGAGATAAATATGTAGTAGAGGAACTTTGATTGCTTTTATGAGAATAATTGGTGCTGAGAACATATGTAAGAAACACAGTTATTGTGTATATGTATTAATGTTGGATATAAATGTTAATTTTCCCACACATGTATGTCTTTTTTATACATGCACTCAGAATTGATTGAGAATTGATTTCAAGACCTACAAGTTACATTTGAAGCACTTACAAGTGTTAGTTAAAGTACCTAAGAGTTATACCTTAAGCACCAAGTTGTTTTTGTAGAAGGTTTAAATTATAAAAGAATCACCTAGATGTATTACATTTTACATTTAAAGAATTTACAAGCAATAATTGAAGCACCTACGTATTATACATTAAGCACTAAGTTGTGTTTGTAGCACAAGTAAGTTATAAAAAGAAGCAACTTCTAGTTACATCTGAAGTACTTACAAGCAACGGTTGAAGCACCAATAATGGATACTTTAAGCACCAAGTTATTTTCATTGAACACATAAGTTATAAAAGAAGCACATACTAGCTACATTTGGGGCACTTAAAAGCGATGGTAGAAATACCTATATGTTGTACTCTAAGCACCAAATTGTATCCATAACACACAAGATATGAAATATGGACCTACTACTTACATTTAAAGCACTTACAAGTATTGATTTAAGCACCTACTAGTTGTACTCTAAGCACCAAGTTATTTTTATAGCACACAAGTTATAAAAGGAATATAACATTTGAAACACTTACAAGCAACAATTGAAGCACCTCTGAATTATACTCTAAGCACCTAGTTATATCCTTAGCACACATTAATTATAAAAGAAACACTTACTAGTCACATCAGAAAGCCTTATATAAAATGATTGAACCACCTACAACATATATTCTAAGCACCAATTTTTTATAACAATCAAAACTTATAAGATAAGCATCTACAACCTAAATTTTAAGTACTTGCAAGCATTGATTGAAATACCTACGAGTTGAATATTCACCAATGTAACTATACAAATGGAGAAAAAAAATCGATCCAATTTGCTTTAACACTACAAAAGAAAATAATATTACCAGATTTCATCATTGAATAATATCTCAATTGTATGATGAGTGTTAATTTAGAATAGCACATGAATGTATTGATTCATTTCCACCTAAGACTAAATTGCTTGTTAGGATATAAGAAATTGGAAAAGAAAATGACGCAGATTTCCATAGGACAACACGAGCCCAAACTACACAAAAAGTACGAGGAGATATAGAGGGTGAATATTAAAGAGAAGAAAGGGTTGAAAACAAAAGAGCAGGGGAAGCTAATAAAAGATACTTACTTGTAATATCAGCAAGTTGGAACCATAGGATTAGATAATTGAATGGTCCAGATCTGTTCTCACATACATGAGTGTTCTCACCTAAGATAGGTGTTCTCACATGATCCCAACTTTCTCTCTATATATATAAAAGAAAGCATGTAAGTAGGTGTGAGGGTGGGGGTTTGGTTGGTTTTCTAAGTTATGAAATGAAAGCAACACAACTATCAAAGTGAAATAATTATGCTATCATGCAACACACTACTAAAAATATAGTAATATCACAATTAACAAATCCTTCAAGGCAATTGATTCTCACTTCCAAAACTCTTATAAATCCTAGACTCATTCACCCATTCATTCACAATAATTGCATATGGGGAATGGTATCACTTACATTTCAAGATAAACATTAATTTCTTCTTAGTTAGTAATTTGAAAAGACATTCAATGACCATTTCAAACTCATTGATAAGCACTTTAGACACACAACGGCTAAAGGTATTTCATCAATGTCATCATATAAGAAGAACCACAGATTTGATAACAACTAAAAGCATTAAGCCAAATGCCTAGCCATGTAACCAAACAGAGCATTTATTAGAATAAACAAAGAACAAACAACATTCAAGATTCAATCTTTTATTTCTACCTTTGGACAAATATGATAACAAACAACATTAACACACTCCTCTAGCAAGATTAACATCATTTACCCATAAAAAGTTCTAATTTCATGTTATTGGATTCTCATGCCAAAGGTGAGAAGAAATTGTACACTTTTATAACACTTCTAGCACTCAATCATACAAACATTTCATATTCTTAAACACCCATAACATAAATGAAGTAAACATCAACTTTAAAACCACAATAAATGCTTCACAACAAATTTTAATGAAAGAGTAAAATAGATTCTCACTACATGGGTTTGGAAGCTTCAATCAATTGCTCCCAAGTAATAACTTTAGCTAACACAAATCATACTAACATTCATGGAAAAATTCATACATGAACAAAGAGAGAAAAGATGAAGAGAAAAGAAGAACTAGGGTTTGAGGGAGGTGATTTTTGGAAAGAGAAAATTTTGGAATGAAGATAAGATAAGGGATATATATTGTACAAGTTGTGGTCAAAAGGTCAAAAGGGAGCAAGCGTGCGCAAGGAGCCCGCCTGGTGCGCTAGTTGCGCGGGCTGAAATGCTTGGCCTGGCGAGAACAAAGCCCCCACCATGCGGCCGTACGCACGAAGGGGTTGGCTGCTCATTATTGTGCAGAGAGATGTTTCTCTCTTCTGTCTTATATTCGTGGGTGTGAAGCTAAGTGCACATGCCGCGTGCTCGTCAGTCTCTCTTTCCTTCAACTTCTTTTCATTGCTACGGGTGAAGCGCTGATCCAATTTTAGAGTTTTCGTAGTCGATTTTATATCGTACGAGAGGAAAAATCCAATGGAACCACCATTAAAGGATGATTCTTCTTGGATTATTCTAAGAACATGATCCAAACATACAGGTCACAAATCATCTGCTTTGTTGACTTCCTTCTTCGACTCTTCTATTTTCTTCAATACTTTGACTCGTGGCCTTCAATCTTCGACCGTCCTTGGAAATGACTTTCACTAAAACACTCTGAAGTGCTTACAAGCAATCTACAAATTAATCTCCCTGAAAGGAATCTAGATGCTCATAAAAATTTAAAAATCCATTAGATTAAAAATAGGGAATTCAGATATGAAAACCGAAAATGGTTATCTAAACACCTTATGATGTAAAACTACCTAAATCTAGGTATCTTCCAACAAAAATATAACAAAAGAGATGTTAAGTGCTTTGAAAAATACATTCATTTGACGTCTCGTTAGATAGATAGAGTAGCAAACAAGGGTTAGCTTTGCAACCATAGAGTCATCGATAAGGTGCTTCACCCCCTTTTCCTTTTTAGGCGTAGGGAGAAGCATTTGTGGCATAATGTCTTGGACTTAATTGCATATGGGTGATTCGGATCTACAAGGTAGGTAAGGCCATCGTTGTACTACATTAATTATGAAGGCGCCGCTGATGGAAGTGTACGTGTGCACCCTATGTAAGATGTACGGGGAAGTGTTGACCATCGACCACACCATGTATCATAAATACTAGAATAGGTTTAAAAACATTTTTTTCATTTTAGCACTGATGTGCACCTTATTGCATGCGTTAACCAATGTATTTGAGATACTTTATATCATTCTTTATTTGGTTGATTGCTCATTTTAGTTAGGTTTACATTACAAAAGGTTTGGATAACCGTTGTTGGTTATCCAACCTAATTCCCGAGTTTTGTAGACTTATTTGGATATAATTGATACTTTGTCCTAACGAGAAACTAGATCTTCTTTTGCGAGCTTATTAGTAGGTTGTTCGGGAGGACTTTTGCATTATTTTGTACAAAGCCATTTGCAAGGGTGGTAGAAGATATTTGAATGTCATTCGCAAGAATGGTAGAAAATATTTGAAGGAAATTCACAAGAATGGTAGTAGAAAAGAAGGTCGCAAACCAAAATCATGGTAGTAGATGGAATTAAGCCAGAAAAGGTGGAGTCGGAGTTCAAAAATGTCAAAAAAGGAAGGTGGCATCAACTGGCACGAACAAGCCAACCAGGCGACCGCCCTGCACTAACTGGGACAATGTCTCCCTTCAGTACGACCCGAGCCAGAGGTGCCCAACACGGGCCATGTCACACCTTCTTAGCATCATGGACCGTTATAAATAAGTCGGCTTGTGTCACCAAAAATGTTCATGAAGCTAAGTATAGATGTGGACTGTGACTGTTAGAATGACCCGTGTTATTTCAACTGAAAAAATGCAAAGACAAGACCACCAGGTGCAAATAATGATACGGCCTGTGCCATCAAAAAAATCGATAAATTCTTCTAGCTGACGACATGCGCAAAATGACATGGGGCGCATGATGAGAAGTTCAAAATGAGGCACGAAATGACAGCCAATGCCAGCCGACACGGCCCATGTCGGCATGAGGTAACACGGCCCATGCTAGACTAGCCAGCCCCAGTCAGTAAGAGGCTACACGAACCCTTCCAGGGCATGCGGCCCATATATCCACAAGGCTAACTGGTTGTCATGGTCCATGCCATTTTTCACAACTCGTGTCAATTGCGGCTGCTAGGGTTTTTTGGCTTATTTTGGACCTAATTCCCTAGTACTATATCTATCAACCTATGTCTACTAGAGTTCAAATAAATTCTCATTTTAGACTCGTAAGAGTAGGGTGAAGAGAGAAAGGATATTCCCCCTCTCTCTAAAATCATTTCTCTTCTTCTCTTTATTTTTATTTTACCCAAAATCATTGAATCCAATGAAATATTTGGCTTCAATACTTAAGGAGTAGTTAATTAACTTTGGGTTTGTATATTTATTCATGATTTGGGGTTTGTTTTGTAAGATTCCTTTTATCTACCAATTCTATATTTTTATGATTATTATGTTGGCTTGTTCTTTATGTTCTTATTAATTGCATGATTTTTACACTAAGATATGCACGCACCGTAGTCTATTTTCTTGTTGGCGCACATATTGGTATCCCCCAGGAAAGGAAACCTAAATTTTGTCGTGGTAACGATAGTCCGAGACCGTATGGGTGTGTGCATGTAGTTTACCGAGTCAATATATTGATCAACCAAACACTAGTATTAGCCGGTAAAATGGCTGGAAAGGTTACAAATAGAGATAGCTTTAGTTGCAAACTAGGGTTAGCGTTATGCAACCCTAGAGCCATTGATAAGGGCTTTACCCTATTTGTCTTTGCAGGCCTAGGGAGAAGAATTCTTGGTGTAGTGTCCGGGACGTAATCGTACTGGGAGATTCAGATTTGTGCAGAATGCAGGGCCATTGTTACACTCCCCAGATTACGGAGGTGGTATCCATGGAAGATTACACGTGCACCCTACGTGATAGGCACGGGGAAGTGTTGACCATCAAACACACCACGATCATAGACACTAGAATAAACTTGTACATCTTGTATGTAATGGAATCAAGGATAGAAACAACAGCAATCATGTTACGTAAATACTCCCCATGTGCTAGTTTATATAGTTTATTCTCTTGTGATTTTTCATTCTAGTAGTTTTTAAACCCCCCCCCAAAAAGCCTATTTTATCAATACTATCTATTCCTGACACTTAATCAGATTAACGACCCAATTGCGATTATGTATAGTTACCTTTAAGTTCTTAGAATCTCCATGGACGACTCCGGTCTTGCAACTATCTACCCCATAGATAGCACAATAGTAAGAAAGGGAGCAACAATATTAATCTCTATCTTTTACAACTTAGTCCCCTCTCATTTCAGTAGATTCTCTGTGAAAAAGTGTATTAATTAGCGACACCGGGAGGGAACGGTTCAAATTTTAGCACCACTACCGAGGATGCTAGTTTAAAGTTTTAATTGTTTACTTTCATAGCATGTTAGTTGAGTACTTAGTGTTGTTCTTTTACCCATTATTTTTCGGAAAAGGTATTGCTTGAGTTCTTTGTGCAAACCAAGGACCCTTGCACTAGGATTCCAAACTTTGTGTGTTTTCCTTGTTTTTATTAAAAGATTTAAAAATGGAAGATGTTTGGGGAGGGGGGAGTATTCAGCATATGAGACTTTGTAGAATGTATCACTATGATCATCCTAAAAAGGCCAGATTATCGAAGAGAGATGGAACTTGTTGTATTATAGAGCAACAAGAACGAGCATGAAAAAAATACCTTGGCTCACCCAGTTTGGGCATGGGATACACCACCCAATCTACATGAGAAGAAATGCTTAGGGCTTTGACCAACTTTGGTAAGACTGGTGACTCGCTCCCAAACTAAATATTTGGCTGCATCAGAGATTTTGGAATTCAACTCTCCTCGAGTGTTAAGAAAGTTGGGGGGGGGAGTGAGCTATTTAATAGGGAATGTGAGCCAACTACTGGGGAGATGGAAGCTATTGGATAAGAAATCTCCACCACGCCTTCTTTTGGATGAGTTGAGGAATGAGCAAGGTGAGGAGCACACCAAGGAGTCATTCATGATCCTCAAACATTATGAGGTTAGCACTTCTATTTATGACAAAATCAATTTTATGCGCCAATGTGAAAATTTGTTAAAAAAATTATGTGCATCAAGACATGAATTTAGGCATAGATTGGTAGATCAAAATAATAATCACCTTCCCTCTCTCTTGCAAATTGACCTTCCTCCAAAGTGTAAAGATCTTGGCATGTTTTTTTATTCCTGTCAAAATTCAAGTGATATTGATTAACGATGACATGGTGTATTTAGGGGCATCCATTCATGTTATACCTTATTCTCTATATAGATCATTGACTTTGCTAAAATGCATGCCCCCGGGGTGGTAGTCCATAGGGCCAATTGCTCCACCATATACCCAAGAGGTATCGTGGAGGATGTGATGGTCTATGTGAATGGAGTATTGATCTGACCTCAAAAGCATGTGTTTTCCGGAGCATTTAACATCTCTTTTGTAATCATTTTGTGGTAAGATTGCTAGATTTAGGTAGGTTTAC
>JAULKM010108773.1:0-23552 GCA_032355605.1 Rubia tinctorum
TTGCCAAACTATCTACTTAGTTGTATTTAGTAAGCATATTGGGCTTATAAATGTATTTTTGAGAGGTACGGCGACGAACTCCCAGTCGCTACCCTCGCTGGAGTTGGGAATTTCGTGATGAAATGGTAAGGTGACCGAATGGCTTGGTTCCATTCATCCATGATCTACCTATGATTACTTTAAATGGTCTTAGTGCTTTTATTTACATGCATTGCCTCGCTATTTTATGATCTCCTCGGACTGTCGCTACCCTCGATGGAGTTGGGAATTTCATGATAAAATAGTAAGATGACCAAATGGCTTGGTTGCATTCATCCTTGGTCTACCTATGATTACATTAAAGGGGCTTAGTGCTTCTATCGCCATGAAGTCGCTAAAGTATATGCACTTTTTATCATCATTTCCACATGTTATTGGTGAGTATATGTTACCGAGTGGCAATTCACCCTTTATTATGAAGTTGACTATTGAAGGCGCTGGCCTCTTGAGATCTTCTCTTTTGAATCCCAATTTTTTGAATCAGTCTATGGATATTATTTCAACTATGCTTTCATCATCTACGAATACCCTGCGTATCTCGAAGTTACCTACCCTTGCTGTAATGACTAGAGGATCATTATGAGGTGATGTGGTAGAATCTGCGTCTTCTTCGCTAATGTGATTGCTTGCTTGGTGGTGTTCTTTTATCAATAGGCTCTCGTAGAGGTAGGAACATAGCTTATGCTTTCCATGGATTGATACACATTGTCCTAGTAGATCCGTGGATTGCGTAAATGATAATTTCTAGAACATAGTTACCAATATTGTCTCCTAGATCCAGTTTGCTTTCATCTTGGATTTTGGTTTCGCCATATTCTGGGTCGCTGGTAGGGTCTTATCACTGCCATAGGTCGCGGATCCTCCTGATTAGTTTTCCTCCCTTCTATATTGAGCAAGGCGTCTATGTCGCAGTATGTCCTCAGTCTATCTTCTTAAGTTGTTGCTGCTGCTTGTGTCATGCCCATGATCCTTGTAAAAATCACAATAATAATCCTTGGATCTTTTCTCTGCTGGAGCTCTCATTGGGCTAGGGTCTCTAAATGTTTTTCTATGGGTGTCCAGATATCCCTCTGGGATATGGTTAGTGGAGTTTTGGTAAAGAGCGATTGATCCGTTACTAGTTCTCTTCCCTTTGTAACTATGCCCGCCCTTCTCTTTTTGGCTCCTTCATTGCTTAATGGACCGTTTCCAGTTATTTTTTTGCCTCCTTCATTTTTCAACTTCTTGTTGTTTGCTTCCTCCATTATGATGAATTTCTCTACAACCTTTTGGAGCTCTCTTGAGCGGTCTGGCATATATGTTGTGAGTTTCTTGTAAAACTTCCCTGATCTTATGCCATTCATGAATTCTCCTAAAAATATTTGGTGTGTGAGATCTTAGACCTCCAAACTATTTTTTGACAAATTTAGCATATCTAGTAATTTGATTTATAGCATTCAAAGGTGGAATATTTATCTCGCACCTACGAAAGACTTCATAGATGTCCTTATTGTCCTCCTTTGTTCTCCTATCCTTCAAGGTCTCTGGAAATGGTGGTTCCGGTACATAGATAGGGATATCCGCCACTTTGGACTTCTTATGGGGAGAGGATGAGGTTTCAGAATTTGATCTCAGCCTTGGCACGAAGGTCTCCACCTCGATTTCTTCCCCCGTATTCACCTTCTCATCAGCAAACTATTCGACCATCTTTTCAACATTTTCTTCTTTCTCAAGTACCCGCTCAATAACAGCCTTGCCTTGGGGATCTTTCACTTCCTTTCCACTCCTCAATGAGATAGAACTCATGTTTTATTGAGGATTTATCTCCGGTTGGGAAGGAAGTTTGTTCTTTTCCGGTGTCTCCACCCTATTCAAGATTTGAGACATTTGGCTCACTTGAGTTTCCAAGTTCTTAATGCTTGACTCGTTCTTCTCTTGGAATTTCATGACCTTCTCCACAATTAGGCTCAACCTCCCAATGGCTTGTATCACTTCATCTTTTGACAAGCCCGAACTCTCTCCTTGATCATAGGGCTTGTCTTGGAGCCTTGAGAAGTTATTTTGTAGGGGGCGATATTATTGTTGTTGTAGGTTGTTTTATGGTGCATTTTTCTATCCTTGAGCATTTCCATACTAGAGATTTGGGTGATCTCAATTACCCAAATTGTAGGGCCGGTATTGGTAACCTTGACCGCCTTGGTACCCTTGGTTGCCTTGGTTTCTGTGATATCTTTTCCGTTATCGAAAACCCACAACATTTATCTCCTCCACATAATCATCTTGCAAACTCGGACATGTATTCGTAGGGTGCGGCGCAGAATAAATTTCACAGGATTTCACTTGTGGTTTGGCACCTGATTGTTTCATCAAGTCTTTGACCATGGAAGTGAATACTTGGTCATTTAGCTTTCTATTGTTGGAGGGAGCGCTTGTGTTATTGGGGTTTTTCCTTCTCAATTCGGCCCTTGAACTAAAGTTCCTTGACTCATCGACTAGCTCTTTGTAGAACTCCATAGCTTCTCTCGAGGTCTTGTTCTAATAAGTCCATTACAAGACCCCCTCACTAGCTTTTGTTCTTCATCTAGGAGCTCATTGTAGAAGTAGTAGGCTAAATTCTTCTCCTAGTAGCCATGATATGGACAACTTGAGAGTAGCTTCTTGAACCTCTCCCAATAGTCATAGAATGAGTCTTCGTGCTATTGGAGAATGTTGTTAATATCCTTCTTCAATGCGGCAGGCTTTGAAGCTAGGAAGTAATTGGCTAGAAACTTCCTCTTCAACTTAATCCAAGAGGTGATAATCCAGCATGGAAGGTAGTGGAGCCAATCCCTTGCAGCATCTCGCAATGAAAATGGGAAGGCCTTCAATTTGTAAAGATCTTCATCCACCCCTTCGGGAATCATCCCACAACAAACTATGTGAAAGTCGAAAAGATGTTTGTTGGGGTCCTCCCTTTGCCTACCAAGGAATGGAGGTAGCAAGTGTATCAAACCAAACTTTAGGTCAAAATGTCCATGAGGTCCAACCTTCGAATATGTGATGCACATAGATTATTTCTCAAGATTGGGAGCCATAGTCTCCCTCAATGAAATTTTCCTCAATGGGATATTCCCTCCTTGAAGGTGAGAGTGTTGAGGTCCTCCTCCTAGATTTTCATCTTCATGTTCCTCTTGATAATCCATGGAAGTAGAAAGTTCCACAAAATGGTCACTAGGAGGAGTGTTATTCACACTTTCCAAAGAAAGTCTCCTATCCCTTTTCAAGTTCAACTCTAGCTTAGGGTCGAGTATGAACCATGCACGAAGAACTCAAAAAATATATCTCTAAGCCAACCAAAGATTAAATAAAAGTAAATTAACAAATATTCACAACTAGCACATGTTCACATATAATATACCCAAACACTTAAAAATAAATGCCCCTTCCCCAAAATTGGCACCAAAATTTTGGAGATCATTGCCGTAGATAGTGGTGAATCGGTGTCGTCCACGAGTAAGAAGAATCTTCCTAAGGGTTCATGCATATAAGGCTGGATACTAAACTAGATATAGATCTACACACACACATACACACACATATATATAAGGAAGCAAGTAAAGAGGGGGGGGGGGTTGGTTAGTTTTTCTAAGTTACGAATTGAAATACAAGACAACTGTCAAAGTAAAGTAAATATGCTATCATGCAACAAACTACTAAAAGATGGTAAAATCACAAATAACAAAGCCTTGAGGCCTATTGATTCTTACTTCCAAACATCTTATAGATCATAAAATCATTTACTCATTTATTCACATTTAATGCCTATGGGGAATATTATCACTTCCATTTTGAAAATCAACATTCATTTTTTCTTAATAGTAATTCACAAAGACATTCAACGACCATTTGAAAACCTCATTAATGATCACTTTAGACGTTCAACGACTATAAAGATATTTCAATAATGGAATTATACACGTAAAACCATAGATTTGATAACAACTACAAGCATTCTACCAAATGCCCATCCATTTAACCAAACAAAGAATTTATTAAGCTAAACCTAGAATAATGAACATTCAAGATTCAACCTTTCATTGCTACCTTAGGATAAATATAATAACAAACCACATTAACATACTCATCTAGATGGATTAACATCACATTACACAACAAGAAGCTCTAATTCCATGTTCTTTGATTTTCCTGCCAAAAGTGAGAAGAAATTGCACACTTTCCAAACACCCTAACATTCAATCATACAAACACTTCATATTCTCAAACAACCCATAGCATAATGAAGTAAACTCAACATTAATGGCACTTAAATGCTTCTCAATAAATGTTCATGAAAGAGCAAAATAGGGAGTCTCACTACATATGTTTGGAAGCTTCAATCAATTGCTCTCAGGTGATGAGTTTAGCTATCATAAATCATACTACACATTAAAAACAATTCAAACATAATATAAGATGAAAATAAGATGAAAAATTAGAGAACCCAAGGTTTTGAAGTTGTAGAAATTGGGACAGAAAAAGTGTGTGAAGGAGAGAGGATAAAATGGTATTTATAGTACAAAAAAGTAAAAAAAATAAATTTGGACAGCAGTTTGTCGTGACTCGTGACTCGCGACACATGCGCTGCGACTCGCGACAGATAGAGTTGGATGCCTTTCATTCTTCTTGTCTATGTTGAAACCGCCTCTTCTTCATTTCTCTTGAAATATTCAAGTTTTCAAGTCTTTAAAATATGAACTTTATGGTATTCAACGGTCTTCGATCTTCAAGTCTAGAGGTTATTGCCCACCATACAAAATCCACTAGAAAAGCCATAAGAGCATAAAAGTCACTTTTAAATCTACTAAGAGAATTTTGAGGTAAAACACATGCTCCAGATGACAAAATAGCAAAAAGAGAGCCTTAAAAGTCCCAAAATATTCATATAAAATGGACACATCACTTGTTTTGTAGGAGTGCAAGAATTACTTTGGGTCAGTTTTTTCCGTCATACACCTTGAGCTAGGTTGGTAGCTTGAATCCTTTTGGAAATTCAAAGTTTTGCAATATTTTTGTTAGCGTTGAGTGTTCAACTTCATCTTCATCATCGTATTTCATATTCTTCCTTTAAACGTCACTGTTTTTGTTTATCTTCTTCTTTCCTTAATTTTTCTTGTTCTTGCCATGATCTATTTGGTCCATGGTGGAGTTTAGGAATTGATTGTAGTTGCTTTCTGTTAGCTTCTAAGAAAGCTATGAAGGCTCTCTTTTCTTTGTCGTTGTGTGATGATGACTCATGCTCATCCTCTTACCTTAGAATGTTTTCTATATTTTCTAGAAGAGTTGTCTTTGGTGGAGGTGGAGTTGGTTGTGGTGCTAACCCCACTAGTTATCTATGCCTGCACAGCCAGACTCCTAGTCATCATGGTTAAGGAAAACATTGACTTGATATTTTGGTCCCTAGAGAGGGCGCCATTGATATGGTTTGGACTCCTAGAACAATAATGACCTCGGACTACAAGAAGAGCTCCTGTAAGAATCTCTCGGATTGTATTTGGGGAAAAGTCTCTGATGGTAAATTCAATATCTGTTGTTGAATGCTATTGTAGTTACTCACCTTGGTTCTTTTACCTAGCTTCGATTTATAGGGTTAGTTCCCTTAAATTCCTAGTTTTTTGTGCCCTCATTGGACATACTGACTTACCTTCTATTATGGGCAATGATTCCGAGTTCATGGATATTATGTTGTGTTACAAGAGGTTACCTCTTGTGTGCTCATGATCTTCACGCTGTGTTATAAGAAGTTATCACTTTGTGTTCTTTATGCTGGTTCTTACGAGGTGGTCTCCTTGATTTTCTATGCATGTTGTCTCACATTCTTGCCTTTTCTACATACTTACCTCTCCTATACCAGTCATGTAGTGCCAAACACTACAGAAGAAATAATTTATAGAGGCCCAGGCCCATATGGCCACAGGTTAGAATAAATAAAAGGATAAATTTTCCTCAATCAAACAAAGCCATAAAACCCCCATCTGAGTAGATGTTGTATGACAAATACCACAACAAAAACTTACCATGATAAACAAATAAGCCATACGATGAAATTAAAATCTGAAATAACATTCATAAGTAGACAACATTAGTGAGAATAGCTAACAATAAGATAACTTTGAAATGATTGTTTACCCGACACCATGACTAATTAGAAACAAGTACAGGTAACCGGATACATCCATACAGATAACGTAATGATACTCGTCATAGTTCATACTATCCACTTTAAACCCTCAAACATGATTAATCGACATGCTACTGAGATCACATCATCACCCTAAAAAATTTCACCACGCAAAAGAACATTTTGACTACTACCAGTAAAATGTTTTACTACTTGTGCCGCTTTAGGAATGACAACAACCCAACCAAACTTATTATTAAACACAAAGCAAACAACGTAGTTATCAAACACAATGATGGTTCATAACATAAATCTGTAAAGATTGGTAATACTGTATTAGATTGGGATCTTAGAAAATGACAAAAACTACTGATTACAGAAAATTCATTACCAAAACCTAAAAAGCTCATTTTAAAAGGATTTCAGCAAACTATCTGCGAACCTAATATATAAAATTCTAACCACGCAACTTTCCACCAATCATTTCCAAGAAGGTCATAACAGCCCCTTGAAGATGAACACTTCTGACAAAGTTTCTCCACAACGATCTCGAAAACCTAAAGGAGGAATGTGCCTTTAAAAACCCCCATTCCTCCATTAAATGGGGTTGGGGCAAATGACATTCTCTCACTACACCTTTGCCATTCACTACCTAACAACCCTACAAGCTTGTGAAGGGGCACCATCCTCCCCATGAAGTAGAGTAGACATCAGGGCAAGCAATGGACGCCCATTCTCCCACTACACCTATTCCACCACGTAACCAGTTGTACGAACTCATGAAGGAATTTCTCCTTCATAAGTCCTTTAACTGAGTAACCCATCTTCTTTCCCCGCATTAACTACTTTAGGTTCAAATGGCTCTCTCGCATTGGCTTTCTTCAGTGCATGTGAGCCTCGCACACATAGGAAATATATCCCTTTCATTCTTCACCCTGGCCCCTAACCTAGCACGCTCCACCTCGAATTCTGTCAGGAGTACATAAGTAACCACACAAAACTACAACGTTAATATCTAAAATTAAAAAGAGCACAAAAAACATAAATTAAGTAAAGATACTTAAAATAGGCACATATATTTTCAGGACATCTTTTAATGAGAGTAAATCAAACTTGTACCAGTACCAACCGGACCAACCTTTCAACTCCTCAATATAGGGCAGTTTGTCAAATTCAGTAAATCTCCAAACCCAAATCCTGGATAATTTTAGTATACCTATCTTCACAATCATTAAATCCATATATCCCTAAGATATCACAAACCATCACCCCCAAAAAATCCTTTCCTAAATAAAGGCTCATCACCTTATGCATACTCATAACACACTTAGAGCTCTAGAATTTAGCCACTAGGCTGCGCATTACCTTTAAGAAAAATAGAAAAGCATATATACCCATGATGAGTGAAACTCAAAGAGAAAAACTGTTTCTTTTTTACAAGCAAAATGCCTTGGTAATTTAAATCGCTAGAAATATCTCACTTGAAAAGGACGTGTCTTTTAATGTTCTCAAGGATCTAACCAACCGCTTAGTAAATCTTGGGAAAATAGAACGTCGATATAATCTACACTTCTCAAGGAAGAGAAACTGAAAAGTCTACGCTGATGTGACATACTTATCTATTCACGAATTAATTCGCTACCCAAGATATGCGGAAGACCAATTATCTTAGGCCTATTGTGATAAATCAACTCTCATACTCATTGGAAACCCCTATTCACAATGCACATCACACATCAATCATAAGTTTACCAAACATAGAACATAAAAACACCCTCGAAATTTACGAACACACTTTCACTTTGCTTAGATCTACATAAAGTACAAAAATCCCACCAATAGCAATGCATAACTCACATGACTTTTGATACCGCCAGCACACAATAATTCCTAGACATAATAATCTCTTTTCCGTCACTATTAAATATGCCTATTCCATGGAGTACAACCATCACCACTCATGCCCCCTCATATAACCGGTACCAACTCTTGAACCAGCCACCTATATTGAATTAACCCATTGAGTTCACCACACTTGCCAAAAACAAAATCACATCAGGTGACATAAGTAGGTAAATCACCTACAACTTCACAATGAATGGCCTTTCAACCAGTGTGGTAACTTAAGTGAGCAAACGGCTCACAACTTCTCTTCCTTAAATGATTTATTACTTATCTGACACATGTAGGCAATCCATCTACAACTTCGCGACACATTTTGAAACTAACCGGAAACGAGGTATATCAGGAGAGCTAATTACAACTTCATATATTGCAGGAAAATCACCTGCCAAGTGACACAAGTAGGGCATCCTTCTGCGGATTCGCTCTAAAGTTCTGTATCCGTCTAAAATCCCAAGGAAAAAAAGCATTGTAGTGAGACCCCATCAACTAATACAAAAGCACACCTTTACTAAACCCATAAATTAATATATTAACCCTCCTCCCTTTAGCATTGACTCACACATGGGAAGTACGACCACTCCTTGAATGTCAACACAAAAAGGCCTCACATTTTCCATTCCGGGTGTTCCACAACATCATACTGACACTCATTACAATGATGAATCACATTCAGTTCACAAATACCTAGGTAACCATACGTCCTAAGAAACAAACCTGCTACAAACATTAGATCCCCACATATTGTCCGAACTTAACCAATTTGAATAATTGAAAAAAAAACACAACTATGATATTTCATCCTTACACTCAAAAAATACTAACATATCCCCAAAGAAAGGTGGACATTTGATCTGCACCTAAATGCATGCGTTAACCAATGCATTTGACACATTTGTTATTATGTTTATGTTAGTTGATTGCTAGTTTTAGTTAAGTTCACATTTCAAGGGTTTAGACGACCGTTGTTGGTTTTCTTATCTAAATTCAAAGTTTTGAAGACTTAATTTGATCAAATGGACAGTATATCATCATGAGCGCTTATATTTTGTTTTGTGAGCTTATTGGTAGGTTGCTCGTTAGCATTTCAACGTAGTTTATAGAAAGCCATCCACAATGGTGGTAGTAGATAGTATAAGCCCTTTCGCAAGGGTGGTAGTAGATAGAAGAAGGCCTTCTGAAAGGGTGATACAAGACTAAAGGCCATGTGTCAAAATATAGTAGAATATAGAAGGGTCGAAGAATGAAGACAAAGAAGTGGAGGAATTAAGATCCGAGAGTTGTATAGAGTTCCGGGAATGATCCATGAAGAATCAGTGTTTGAGGGTGGCACTGTTTGATTAATCTTATTCAATACTATAAAATTGACTACAAGAACTCTCAAATTGACTCAGCATTTCATCCATAGGGCACTGTAGCAGCATGAGGCCTAATGTGAAACATGAGGCAGCCTCGTGTCATATCCCCTCCAGCACAAGAAAACCTCATATCAGACCCTCTCAAATATAGGGCTAGCTCGAGGAAACCCACCAATTGCCCCAAAATCTTGTGAGGCTCTGTATGGACACAGACCGTGCCCTTTTACACGATCCTTGTTGTTTCAGTTCCAATATTCGAAGATCAGCCCACGCGGTGCGAAGAACGACACAGACGTGCCACCATTTTGCTCAGAAAATGACTCCCAGCCGATGGTCTACAAGAATTCACATGGCACATATCATTAAACTGATCAAGAAGTACTTTCAACCGACGGCCCAAGCCAAACAACGTGAATGCAAGCTTTAGAATGTCAAAAATGGAGGACCAGTCGACGAGCTGCACCAGCTGGTAAAGTCCGTGCCAGACATAGTCAGCACGACCGTTGTAGGCCAAACAACCCGTGTCTGCCCTAGCCGGCATGGCCATTCCAGGAAATACAGGCTGTGTTGCCCCGCAGTCGGCACGACCATGCCTGGCTGGACGGGCCGTGTCATTTGCGGCTGCTAGGGTTTTTGGCCTCATACTGGGTCTTTTTCAAGGCACTATTCCCTACTTCTATATATAGGAGCCTTTATTCTTCTAGGTTTGAACAAGTAGTCTTAATGTAGACTTATAGTATTTGGTAGGTCAAAAGAAGAGGAAAATTCTCTCTCTCTCTCTGTAGTTCATTTTTTCTTTTTAGTTTCTTGGATCCATTATCTTTAATTCAATGAATACTATGGATAGAATTTTTTTGCTCATTTTAGACTCTTAATAGTAGGTAGAAAGAGAAAGGAACTCTTCCTTATCTCTAGTTTCTTTTATTCTCTTTTCTTATTTTGCCCAAAGGCATTGAATCCAATGAAATATTTGGGTTCAATGCTTATGAAGTAGTTAATTAACTTGAAGATTTTATTTGTGTTCATGATTTGGTGTTTGTTTTAGGAGATTCTATAGATATTCCTATCTTTATGTGTTTATGATTATTATGTTGGTTTGTTCTTCATTTTCTTATCAATTGCATGATTGTCACACTAAGATTTGAAACCAAGATGTGCTTGGGGTAATGATAGTTTGGGACCATATGGGTGTGTGCATGTGGGTCGCTAATTCAATGTTACGATTGACCATATAACTAGTTAGCTGGCAAGAGATAGTGTTAGTAGAAAAATAGAGTTAGCGTTTCGCAACCTTAGAGCCATCGATAAGGTGCTTCATCCTCTTTGCCTCTGTATGCCAAGGGAGAAGCATTCGTGGTGGAATGCTGGGGACGTAATCGTACGGGGGAGATTCAGATCTGTACAACATGTAGGGCCATTGTTGAATTTCCCTTATTACGGAGGTGGTGCCGATGGAAGATTACATGCGCACCCTAAGTGACAGGTTTGGGGAAGTGTTGACCATTGACCCCGCTGCATGTCATAAACACTAAGATAGGTTTATATATCTTTCATGTGATTGAATCTAGGATCAAAACATAACACCGACTATGTTATGAAAATATTTCACAAGTGCTAGTTTTATATAGTTTCACTCTCTTGTGCTTTTGTATGCTCGTAGTTGTTAGTAACCCCGCCCAAAAAAACCCTTAAATAGAAATACTAGTTATTCCTAGCACGTGGTCGGATTGAAGACCCAAACATGGTCGTGTGTAGTTAACTTGTAGATTCCTAGCATCTTTGTTGATCACACTGATCTTGTCAATATCTACCAAATAGATAGCATAGTAATATGAATGAGAGCAACATTATAAATTTCTCTCTTTGATCCTTGAAATGTCCTCCTCTCAGTTTATTGAGTGCATCTCCCATGAAAAAGGTTTTGTGTTTATTAGCAACACCGGGAGGGGGCGGGTCAAATTTTAGCTCCGCTACCGGGGACACTAGTCTAAAGGTCTAGTCGTTAACTTTCTTATCTCGTTAGTTGAGTAGTTAGTGTCGTTCTTTTGTTTGTGTTCCAGAACAGGTATTGCTTCAGTTTTTGGTGCAAACCGAGGGCCCTTGCACCATGATTATGAATTTTGTGTGTTTTTTTTTAAATTTTGTTTTTATTGGAAACAAATGTGTAGAAGAGAGGCTCAACGAGGGAGATTTTGTAGGATATGTCATTCTGACCATCCTATGGAGTCTTGCTCTTGATAAACGAATATGAGAGAGAGGTAGAAGTTGTTGGTTCCCAAGGCTAATGGGATCAAGTTTGGTACCCATACCATGAGCCTCCCAATTTGAGGTTTAGTGGTAACTCAAATTTTTGGTATGGAAATGCATCGTGAAACCAACACTTTGGGTTATATAGTTGGACTTCACCAACCTATACAATTCCCCAAAACCAATCCCTAGGATTGGTTCCCAAATCAGATTATGGAGAAATTTTGCAAGCTATAGGTAATGTGACCAAGAGTGGTGAGTTACTCCAATACAATTACATAGTGACATTAGTGATTTGGTAACTCAAATATTCTCAAGCATTGAGAGAGTTAAAGGGCATGTGAGTGATTTGATCGAAAGGGTGAGCCAACTGGAAACCCAATATTCCGAAAATGAACCATCCCTAGTAGAACTTGAGATTTTGGTAGATGAATCCAAAGGGGATGAGGAGTGGTTTGTTGAGAGTGATGAAGTTGAGGAAGAGGTGATTATACTTAATTCACCATATTACCTATATTCACCCAAACCTCAACCTATAGAACTAACTCCCACAATTTCGGAACCAGTAAAGGAAACCATAGAGAAGTCAATTGAATATGCTAAGCTTCCAAACCACCTATTTTCCTCTAAGGTTGACTCCTCCTCTACTATATCTTCCTCTTAGAAAATTGTTACCCCACCTCTCCATTTTTGGCTGCCTATGGTGATTGGGAACAAACCCGTACCATATGTATAATATTAGGGTCGTGCCGACAACTTTAAATATACAAAGTTTCTCGAGAGGCAACCCGAGCTTTGAAAAATAAATTAGTTTGTTCTTTAAAAAAATACATTTCTCACATTTTCCTCTCATTCTTACCCCAAACCATTAGACACCACTACACTCCACCATCTAAACCACCACCAAATACATAACCTAGGACCGCACACTAGTTGTTTCTTTGTGTGGATGTTGATTGATACTTGTTTAGTGTGGATTTGTTGTGGCTTGATTTGAGTTGCATGTTGGGGTAGATTTGAGGATATTGAGATGAAAAAAATGCATTGGGAAGTTGTGATTGAATACTTCCCTTTATTTTCATGTCATGTTTCTTATTTTAGGAATATGTGTGTTTCAAGGGCGGGGAGGAAAGATGTCCCATTGCATTGTGTTGTAGATACTTAGTGTTTTGGTGTGTTTTTATATTTTTAGTTTTTGTTTTTGGGATACTATTACACTTGGTGTGCATGTGTTTTTTGTAGAAAGCATATGGTTTTTGGAGGAAATTAAGTGAGCAATGGGGTTAGGAGGAATCCAACTCATGGACCATGTAGACGTACATGGTTCATGATGCTCAATATGGTGGAGAAAGAGTAGAAACAAACCCCCTAAATTCATGGAGCATGTAGACGTACACGACCCGTGAAACTCACTTATGTACCTTCCTACATCTCAACCACCATTTCTTCCCTACCACCATCACCAATATACCACCAAAACCCACTTACCCTCAAAACCCTTGAAACACGCATATCAAACCTAAGAGGTAGCTCTCCATTGTGATTCAATTATTTATTCAATTTGGGATGCATGATAGTGGTTATGATTGAACTTGCTTGATTTGACGTTAGGGGTAGTTTATTGGGGTGATGGTAGTATGTTCATTAAATTCCATGATTGTGCCACCAAAGGTAGATTTTAGTGTTAATTTATCATTGTGAGTTCTCTCCTATTTCCTTCCCTTGACATATGTTCTATGATTGTGTATATGCATTGAGGACAATGCAAGCTTTATGTGTGGGGAGAGGATTAGACAACACTTATGATTCTTAGTTGTTTCTATGTAGTTAATAGCTCCTTTAAAGAGAATTTTGAAATATTGAATATATATATATATACCCGGCTAGGACAAAAACCCGAAAAAGCAACTTAGGCAAAAATGGGAAAAGTGTGGCTAGGTTGAAAAAACCAGGATAAAATGATAGGAAGGCCCAACTAGATGGAAAAACCTAAGGAAACAAAAATAAGAGGCCATGGTGTGGAAAAAGGTGAGAAGTGAGTTCAACATATGTGAATGGTTGGATGAAAACCCGAAAGGGCTCCTAGGCAAAATGAGAGAAATTGAGAGAAAATGGAAACTTAAATTGAACACCTCTTGGATTGTCATTGGCGGATTCTCCGGAAGAGTAAGTTAGCTTCACACTTACCACATACATCTTACCTTTTATTGGATTGATTTTTGTGCATAGGTTACTTAAGTTTCTTTAAGAAGAATTAGAGGTGTTGGATTCTTACATCTTTGGGCGAACTAGAATAGCTTACAAATAAGGTTGAATGTATTGATGTTTCCAATTTATAAGGTTATTTTGAAATTTGTTGGATTCACTTTTGTACACTTTTGTGCTCTAGATATGGAATTTTTTCTTGCAATTTTCTAAGGATAATAAAGAGCGACTTTCACACTTTTATTACTTTTCCAGGGATTTTGTGTGACAAGGAAATTGTTGGAAGACTTTGAAGATTTTTTGAGCTTTGAAGACTTGAGGAATTGAAGTGAAGTGAAGAGGATAACTTGAGACAAGAAAAGAAATGAAGAAGCTGCCTTTGGTCCAAGTCGTGAGTCGCGACAAACGAATGGCCACAAATATTTTCTACTTTGTTGTACTATAAATACCAAATCTTATCCTCTCTCTCTCCTCTCTCCTTCCTCTCCACGTCCTTGGGGTGGAAAACCCTAGGTTTTCTTCTTTTTTTCTTAGTTTTTGTAGATTTGTTATGTATTTTTATTATCTAGGTTAGTTTTCTACATGAGAGAAATTGATTGAAGCTTCCAAAACCATGTATTAAGAATCCTTAATGTGAATGTTTTCTTCATTAATGCTATGGGTTGTTTAAGAATATGAAGTGTTTGTATGATTAAGTGTTACAGTGTTAGGAAAGAGTACAAATTTTTACCTCTTTGGCATGAAAATCTAAGAACATGAAATTAGAACTTCTTGTTGTGGAAATGATGTTAATCTTGCAAGATGATTATGTTAATATGGATCGTTATCATATTTTTCCTAAAGTAGCACTAAAATGTTGAATCTCGAACGTTGATCTTTCTAGGTTAAACCTAATGAATGCTTTGTTTGGTTAAATGGTTAGGCATTTGTTATAATGCTTGTAGTTGTTATTAAATCTCTGGTTTTTCGTGCATGATGCCATTGATGGAATGCATTTATGGTGTTGACCATCTAAAGTGATCATTAATGAGGTTTGCAAATGGTCGTTGAACGTCTTTGTGAATTATTATTAAGAAGAAATGAATGTTGATATTCAAAATGGAAGTGATAGCATTACCTTTAGGTAATGAATGTGATGGAATGAGCGAATGGTTCTATGATATATAAGAGGTTTGGAAGTGGGAAACAATTGCCTTCAAGGCTTTGTCATTTGTAGTTTTTATCCCATTTTCTTAGTTTGTTGCATGATTAACATAGTTACTTTACTTTGCTAGTTGTGTTGTCTTTACTTTCATAACTTAGGAAAAACCAACCAACCCCCCCTCTTTACTTACGTTTATAAATCTATGTATATCTATATTGAGGCTTATATCAACCTTATATGCATGAACTCTTAGGAAAATCCATCTTCTTTGTAGACAATCCCGATTTGCCACTATCTACTTAATAGTATTTAGAAAGAAATTTGGGCCTATATATTGTACTTTTTAGAGGTATGATGATGACCTCCCAGTTAACTTATCTTTGCATGCTACTTTCCACTTAGATCTTTTCTCATTTTTTTTTAATCTAGGACGAGTAAAGGTTTAAGTGTGAGGGAACTGATTTGCACCTAAATGCATGTGTTAGCCAATACATTTGACATATTTTTTAATAATGTTTTTGTTGGTTGATTTCTAGTTTTAGTTAGGTTCACATTACAAAGGGTTTAGACGACCGTTGTTGGTAATATTTCCTAAATCACATAATTTGTAGACATAATTTGATCTGATGGACACTATGTCCTCACGGGCGCCTATATTATGTTTTGTGAGCTTATTGGTAGGTTGCTTGTGAGAACTTCAACGTAGTTTGTAGAAAGCCATCTGCAAGGGTGGTAGTAGATTGTAGAAGGTCATCTGTAAAGGTGATAGAAGACTAAAGGCCATGAGTCAAAACATGGTAGAAGATAGAAGGGTCGAAGAATGAAGACAAAGAAGCAAAGGAATTACGATTCTAGAGTTATATAGAGTTCTTGAAATGATTCGAGAAGAATCAACATCAGAGGATGGCACAGCTGGATTCGTCTTCTCGAGCAATTTAAAATCAACTACAAGAACTCTCAAATCAGATCAGCTCATCCATAATGGTTGACCCACTCCTCCCACTGTCGTTAAACTTGAGAGGAGGCTAAGTATTAAGGGTCCAAGATAGAAATTTATATTGTTGCTCCCTTTTCTACTACTATGCTTCCAAAAGAGGTAGATAGTGGTAAAACCGGGGTCGTCCACAGAGTTGTTAGGTATCTAAGAGTCAACTAAACACAACCGATATTGGGTCGTCAATTCGATCACACGTCAGGAATAGTTAGTTTTGGTAAAACATGATTTGGGGTGGGGTGGGGGTTTTCTAAAAACTACTACCATGCAATGAACATGAGAATAAATTATGTAAACTAGCACTTGAGGAGTATTTGTGTAACATGATCAATGTTTTTTTGATCCTTGATTCTATCACATACAAGAAATAAAAACATATTCCAGTGTTTAAGACACATAGTGTGGTCGATGGTCAACAATTCCCCATATATGTAACATAGGGTGCACATGTAATATTCCATCGGCACCACCTTCGTAATTAAGGGAGTGCAACAACAAGCTCTGCTTGCAGTGCAAAGCTGAATCTCCCCTGTGCTATTATGTCATGCACACTACACCACAGATGCTTCTCCCTAGTCCAAAAGAGGCAAAGATGGTGAAGCGCCTTATCGATGGCTCTAGGGTTTGAAATCGCTAACCCTAGCTTGCTACTTTAGCTATCTCTATTTGTAACATTTTGGGAAAATTTTTAGGCTAATACTAGTGTATGGTCAATTATAATGTTGACTCGGCAACCCACGTGTACACACGCACACGGTTCCGAACTATCGTCACCCATGCACATCTAGGTTTCCTTCCTCGGGAGATATCAATAATTACGCCAAAATGAAAGTAGACTACGATGTGTGCCAGTATAAGTGTCACAATCATGAAATTAGTAAGAACATAAAGAACAAGCCAACATAATAATCAAAAACACATAGGAATAGGTAGATCTAAGGAATCTCAGAAAACAAACATTAAATCATGAATACAAATAAAAAGTAAATAAACTACTCCCTAAGCATTAAAACAAAGTATTTCATTGGATTCAATGCCTTGGGGGAAAAGGAAAATAAAAAGAAGAAGAAAAAAATCATAGAGGGAAGGAAGAGTTCATTTCTCTCTCTAATACACTCTTGAAGTCTAAAAGGTGATCATAAATATAAACCCTAGTAGACAAAGGTCTATATATATAAGAGTAGGAAATTGGGCCTTGAAAAAGCCTCAAAATAGGTGTAAAAACCCTAGTAGCTACAACTGGTGCGGCCAGTGGAAAAGGCGTGGGTACGACACGGCCCATGCAGTCTTGTGATGGCGCATGCCGCACGGTTTGACATGGACCGTGTAGGGTTGTGCCGGTGTGAGCCGTATGGACAGGCATGGGCCGCTGGATGATGTTACAATTTAAACTTCTCATTTGTGCTTTTTGTGTTGTTTGGTATGGCCCATTGGCTGGAAGGACTTTTTGCTTAGTTGAACGGCGCGTGCAATGTAATTTTACACACTCCGTAGGTAGGTCTTCACTTTTGGAACTTTAATTGGCTCAGTGTGTGGCAAACTTGGAGACACTAGTGGTACAGAATGACACAGCCCGTGCTAGACACCTTGACACGGGCCATCCTATCCTGGCTTGGCTCGTGTTGGCTTTGTGCCGGCCAATCGCTCGGTTGGTGCCATCCTCATTTCTTAACCTTTTGGAACTTCAAATCTGAATTTTCTAGCTCAATTCCATCTACTACCACGTATTTTGGTCCATGGCCTTCAATCTACTACCATCCTCGCAATTGGCCTCAAATATCATCTACCATTCTTGCGAATTGCTTTCAAATATCTTCTACCACCCTCGTGGATGGATTTCTACATAATTATGTAAAAATAATCACGAGTAACCTACTTGTAAGCTCACAAACAAAAATCTAGGTGCTCGTGAATACAAAGCTTCCATTAGCTTCGATTAAGTTTACAAAACACCAAATTTAGACAAGAAAACCAATAATGGTCGTCAAAACCCTTTATTGTATAAACCTAACAAATAAAAGCATCAATTAAACAAAACATGATAATAAATGTGCCAAATACATTGGTTAACACATGTATAAAGGTGCACGTCACAAGTGCAACCAAGTTGAAGAAAAAACCCAAGTTTAGCAACACGAGGCACTAAGCAGCACCAGGCATTGTAGCAGCAAGATGCCTAAGGATCAGCATGAGGCGGCCTCGTGTCATACCCCTCTAGCACGAGGCTGCCTCCTATCAGACCCCCTTTAACACGAGGTACCTCGGGGAAATTCACCGGTCGCCTCAAACTCTTGTGAGGCTAAGTATGGACACAGACCATGCCCTTTTACACATTCCCTATCATTTTAGTTCCAATATTTAAAGACAAGCCCACTGGGTGCGAAGAAAGACTTGGTCGTGCCACCGTTTTGCTCAGAAAATGACTCCTGGCCGATGGTTCGAAAGAATTCACACGGCCCGTGCTGTTCAACTGATCAAGAAGTGCTTCTAGCTGATAGGCCAAGCCAAACGATGTGGGTGCAAGCTCCAGAATGATAAAAATGAAGGACCATCCGACGGGCCATGCCTTATGAAGTAAGGAACATGACACTCATTTATGCCCATGGAAGAGGCGGTGAATGTTGAGGCTAATCCTTGGCTGAGATCCATACTATAAATTGGGGGTGGGGGGGGGACTCTTTCAGAATAAACCCCCCTTACAAACAAGGTTCAAGAAATTTAGGTGTTCAGGTTAAGTTACAATGGAGCTACGGTAGTTATAAACGAGTCTACAATTTATTAAGGTGAATGTTTTCATCGTGCTATCACAAATTGAATTTTAAAAAAGATTGCATACTATTTTATTCCTATTTATTTTAAATGTTTTATCTGATAATTTTATGTAATGCATGAAATTTTTATAAATATTATACTCTTTTCATGTTTATTATTTTGTTTCATAATAATTAAGCACTACGTGTACTTTATCATACCGTGTTTAATTATTGTGATACTATCTGAAATTAATTACTGTTTATATGTGGATGACCGGCTTGTACTTTGTCTTGCCATGTCAAATTTAAATGCGTGCTACTTGATTACTTGTCTGTGTTTATCGGGGTCCCCAACGCGATTGGAGTTCAGTCTAGATCGGTGGTGAAAGCTATTTTTCATACGATACGACTAGATCAGCTACTCGTGGCATTTCAGTATTCTAGCATAACCATCTGGTTCTGATACGAGCTCGTAACTGAACATA
This sequence comes from Rubia tinctorum, assembly GCA_032355605.1. NCBI lineage: Eukaryota > Viridiplantae > Streptophyta > Magnoliopsida > Gentianales > Rubiaceae > Rubia > Rubia tinctorum. Next base: position 19,264 of record JAULKM010108773.1, read on the forward strand.
TTAGGCGTGGTTGACGAATATGGAATTCTGGATCATGATAGCCTTCAGGTACCACTGAAGGGTTTATACCCTGATGCCAATCATAGTAGCCATATAGGAACTTGACTGCATCTTGGCATTACCCACCCGTATCGTTTTACTATGTGCTAGGATTTGTGTAACTATTTTCTTTATGTGATCAATAAATTTACTTGGTAAATATTAGAGATAAAACCTAACTAAGCAAGGAGCTTACCCTAGTTTAAACAAGCCTAACAGGTGCATCTGAGCAGTTAGAGTGAAGTGCACTGCTGCCTTTATTTTTTTTTGAGGAAAGATCATGGACGGACCTTCAAAATCTTTTGGTTTAGGTTTTGATAATGTAAAATATTTACCGGATCTTTTAGAACTTTTGCTTGTTTTTTTGTTAAACCCCTGTTTAATATTTGTATTAGACTTTCACTAGCTATAATAGCAAGTTAGGTTTTGGATTTCTAAATTTGTTCTAGCATAATCTGTATTTGTTCATTACTGCGTTTGAGTAATTCGACCTGCTGGATTCTAGGTAGGATATCCCCCAACCATGGGCCCTGTCTCATTGCCCAAACCTTAGTGGTGGTCCAAAAGAAGCATCTATAGGTCGATGCACGTTCAGCAGGTGGGAAATCATGTGGAGAAGGATTGCTAAAGGAAGGCTATTAAATGTCTGCGATGTGAGATTTCAGAGCATAGGGTGTCAGAGTGCTTACAACCTTAGCTGAGGGCATTGTCTCAACCTTTTGGATCACATGTTTTGGTGACCAAACCCGCTCATAAAGGAGGACCTAACGGGAGTAACAAGCCAAATGAGCAAGCTCGGGTTTATGGTTTGGAGAATAATGAGGACCGTGTTTCGACCGAGGTCATCAAAGGTACCCTCCTTATCTTGGGTAAATTAGCTAAAGTTATGATTGATCTTGGTGCTTCTCATTATTTTGCTAGTTATTACTTTCTTGAAAACATGAAAGATAGGATAGAAGACTTACCTTATAAGTTATAAGTTTGCACTCCCACAAATGATTCTAGAATCCTAAATGGGCGTGTATGTAGAAATTATGGCGTTAAATGTAGAGCATAGGAAATTACCAATAGACTGGCTTACTTAAAACCATGCATAAATGAATTGCCATACGAAAGAGGTTAAGTTATTTATGCAAGGGAAACCCCCCTATTGAAGTAGATGTGAGACAAAAGAGATCCTCCTCATTACTGGTTGATGGCATCAAGGCTTAATGAATGATTTGCAAAGGGACAACTGTAATGTTGTCTTATTTCATGAATAAGCCAACAAACCAATTAAAGGGTGAAGATATACATGTAGTCCGAGACTTCCCAAGGGTATTTTCAGAGGAACGTATAAGTTTACCTCCAGAAAGGGAAACTAAATTTACCATTGATCTAGTACAAGGAGCCACGTCTGTTTCTCGAACCCCTTATCTAACGGCACCAATGGAACCACAAGATTTGAAAATCCAACTTGAGGATTTGTTAACTCGGGGGTTCATCCAACCGAGTACATCACCTTAGGATGCCTAAGTGATGTTTTTGAAGAAGAAAGATAGCTCTCTCTGAATGTGTATTGATTATCAAGAACTAAATAATATGATGATTAGGAATTGGTACCCTCTTCCTATTAATGAGGAGTTGTTCCATCAGCTCCAAGGAGCAGTCATATTTTTCAAACTAGATCTGCGACAAGGGTATTGCCAGTTGCAGGTGAAGAGGGAGGATATGCCCAAAACAACTTTCACCACTCGGTATGGTCATTAAAAATTCATGCTAATGCTATTTAGAGTGACTAATGCACCAGCCGCTTTCATAGATCTCATGCATCGAGTGTTTCAGCCACATCTAGATGAGTTTTTTGTCATCTTCTCGACGCATCCTGGTTTATTCTAAATCCCATCAGGAACATGAGTTACCCCTAAAGATAGTGTTACAACAATTAAAGGAACATAATATGTATGCCAAGTTTAAAAAAATGTGAATTCTAGCTAAACCAAGTCAATTTCTTGGGGCACATGATTAGTAAGGAAGGGATATCAATGGACCCCTCTAAAGTTGAAACCATTCTAAATTGGAAGTTACGACCAATAGTACGGAAGTTCAAAGTTTTCTAGGACTGGCGGGGTACTATAGGTGTTTTGTTAGAGACTGATGTGCACCTTTTATGCATGAATTAACCAATGCATTAGACACATTTTAAAATATGTTTTGTTGTTTGATTGCTAGTTTTAATTAGGTTTACACAAAAAAGTGTTTAGGTGACCATTTTTGGTTTTCTTATCTAAATCTTGAGTTTTGTAGATATGATTGAATCTAATGGACACTTTTTATTCAAAAAACACCTATATCTTCCTTTGTGAGCTTACTAGTAGATTGATTGTGAGTATTTTGACATTATTTTGTAGAAGGCCATTTGCGAGTGTGGTAGAAGATATTTGGAGGCCATTGGAAAGAATGGTAGAGGATATTGAAGACCATTTATGAGAATGGTAGTAGACAGAAAACCACAGACCAAAATGCATAGTAGTAGATGGAATGAAGCTGGAAAAGGCGGAATCGGAGTTCAACAAGGTAAAAAACGGAGAAAGTTGACAACCAGCCAAACCAGCTAGCCAGCTGACCAACCGGAACAAAGAAACCAGCAGACATGAAGCACACCTAGCACAGCCCATGCCAGGGATACCTAGCATGGTCGTGCCAACCAACATGGGTCGTGCCATACCCCCTTAGCGTGAACCATTTGGTAATGGCCAGCCCGTGTCTCCTAAATCACTCCAGAGGCTAAGTATGGATGCGGAACGCTCCGTTTCACATGGTCCACATTGTTTCAACTCCAAAATGAGAGGACAAGCCTACGAGGTAGTAATAACGACATGGCTCATGCCTTTCAAATGATCAAAAAATGCTTCTAGGCAAGCGACATTGGGTGCAAAATCAGAAGTTCAAAACAGAGCACCAGGCAATGGCCCGTGCCGGCCGACACGCCCTGTGCCAGTACGAGGCTGTACGGGTCATATCATGACACGCGACTCATATAAGCACGGGGCTTGTTACTGGCACGACCTGTGACATTATCCACTAGCTGTGTCAATTGAGATTGCTAGGTTTTTTGGTCTATTTTGAGCCTTTTTCAAGACCCTATTCCCTACTACTATATATACCAACCTATGTCTACTAGGGTCTGATTTTAATCTCACTTTAGACTCTTAGGAGTAGGGTAGAGACATAAAGGAGCTCTTCCTTCTCTCTAAAATCTTTTCTCTTCTTCTCTTTATTTTTATTTTGCTCAAAGGCAATGAATCCAATGAAACATTTTTGGTTCAATGCTTTGGGAGTAGTTAATTAACTTGGGATTCGTATTTGTATTCATGATTTGGTTTTTGTTTTATGAGATTCATTAGATCTACCTATTTTTATTTGTTTATTATTATTATGTTGGCTTGTTCTTCATTTTTTTAATTAACGGCATGATTGTCTCACTAAGACTGGCACACACTGTAGTCTACTTTAATGTTAGTGAAATTATTGATATCCCGCGGGGAAGGAAACGTATATGTGCTTGGGATACTAATACTCCGGAACCATATGGGTTTGTGCATGTGGGTTGCCAAGTGAATGTTACGATCGACCATACACTAGTCTTAGCTGGAAAATTAGCCTGAAGGGTTACATATAGAGATACCGTTAGTAGAAAACTAGCATTAGCATTTGCAACCTTAGAGCAATCGATAATGTGTTTCCCCCCCTTGCAATTTTAGGCCTAGGGAGAAGCATTCATTATGTAGTTCCCAGTACATAATAGCACGGGGGAGATTCAGATGTGCACAAAAGGCGGGGTCATTGTTGCACTCCCCTAATTATGGATACGGTGCCGATGGAAGATTACATGCGCACCTTAAATGACAGGTGTGGGGAATTGTTGACCATCGACCACACCACGTGTCAGGAACACTAGAATAGGTTTGTATATCTTATGTGATGGAATTGAGGATTGAAACAACACCAATTATGTTGTGCAAATTGGGAGGTCGTCGCCGTTCCTCTCAAAGATACACTTTATAAGCCCAAAATGCTTACTAAATATAACTAAGTAGATAGTTTGGCAAGTCACATACAAGGGCGAGTATAGGCCTAGATATAAATATATAAATATATATACATAGATATAAAAGTAAGTAAACACGGGGAGTTTTGGTTGGTTGGTTTCCTAAGTTATGAAAGTAAAAACAACAAAACTAGCAATGTCAAGTAACTATGCTAATCAT
>JAULKM010108783.1:0-23552 GCA_032355605.1 Rubia tinctorum
AATATTGGGGAAATTTACCTTTCATATAGATAGGTACTAAGTGATGGTATATAGGTAATCATGAACCTATCCAATAATGGATTCAATTCCCTGTTTGACATGCATTTGAGCCATGTAATGGGGCAAAGTTTTTTTTTCGCGAAAATACGAACCCAACTAAAAGCAATGCTGCGTAATTTTTCTTTCCCCAAAGGTGTGCGATATTCTGGAAATTGCTGAAACATGTATTAAATTGAATGTTATATTCCACATGTGACGGACATTACACATAGGAAAAAACAACATAAGAAAACATACAGGAATTATGCCAATCTCATGCACTTCTTTAACTATTTTTTCCATATAATACATGCAATGGTATCCACATTCCCAAGTACTACGCAGAATCTTGTGCTAGTACGGAAAATGAATTGTTGAAATGGTTACGAACATCAAATTGACATAGGAATTACAATTTTATGAGATAATACATACATTGATGTTTATCACGTTCCATTTATAATCTGGAGGGTAGGTTTTACTTTGATCTGAATTGACGTGCAGTCAATATTTTGTTGCAATCCTAGAAGTAATGGAAAAAATATTTTTATCAATGTATAAATACGAAAACATATCTATGGATCCTAATAGTTTAATCAAATGTAATTTTGCTGAAGTTGGAAAAAATTGATCAACTTACAAACGAATCAATTGAAGGCATAGCTTGTTACATTTTCCAATTCCCCCAGTCATCGAGTCGATGCAATATACTCGTTTATGTTCCAGCACAAAGACAATCAAAAACCAATGGCTACTATAAAAGCAAACAAGAAAGTACCTGATGTGATTATTAATGCATAACTTTGCAAAAAATGAAGATACAGACGCATCTGGGTGTAGCTGCTTGTAGAGGGTAAACAACTCAGAAACTAATAATACCTCAATTTAGTTAATCTTTTACATGTATAGAACTTACTCTCGATTGTACTGGAAGGCGTACATCCTTGCTCGTGTGTGGCGCATGATAGTTGAAACTAACCAAAAAAACTGGACGTGACATCGATCAACCATCCCATTGCATAGGTGTCTATAAAAAATATTTAAAATGAACAATTGTTATGCAGCATGTATAATCATATGAGCATGCATTCTTACTATGCCCATAGATCAAGTTGTGATCCACTTATCCACTCCATTTCATGTCTGTTGTTGAGGCTGCTAATGAAAAACTTCAGTTTGTCAATAAAAAATTTCGTGGATATGCGATTGGATCCAAACACAACCCCACTGAAAGGGATACGGAAGATTTTGTTAAGTCCAAATACTTGGGTGGCTGAACTTATAAATTAACAGATCTATTGAACAACATCACTGCATTCCTGGTTTTTTGTGACCCCTTGCAAGATACATGCTATTGCAATTCTATTTGACAATATGATAAAGTTAGTTGAGTTTCGTGGGAATAAAATTCAGCAGTCGGTGGGATTTCCAAAGGGTTAAATGATTCCTCATGGAAAGTTGATGGTCATAAACCGAGTTAAATAGAGTTGATTCACCTATCTACCCGATGCAATAATTTTTTTGCTACACAATGATGGGTAAATTTTTAGTTAAGTATTGAAAACAATAGTCGCCATTAGAAATGGAAGTGTGCGTGTGTGTATGTGTGTTGGGGGGAGGGAAAATGCTTGACCTCCCATTTCATTGATCGAGTATAGGTTGTGAACTTTTTGTTAGGAGTTTCCTCATAACCGACCACCTCCTGTAGGGAGAGAAGTGTGGTTATCAGTATTTTCTATTGCGAGTATGGTAATGTAATTATTTGGCTAACCTCTTCTTCCCTCTTTGTAGTTTTTGGTGTAAGATTTTTTGCACGGCTTCCATCTTCAACAATCAGCATGTTGCGAGGCGACAACTTCTCGTTCTCCTAGATAATTATATGAATGATAAAGTATGTTAGGTTAATTTGTGAAAAGATACCTATGCTATAATCATAAACATATAATTATCATACATCATGATCATCTTATTGGTCAAATTCACCGATCGGTTTTTTGGGCCATAGAATCTTATATCCAATGGCCTCAGATATAAACTCAAATTGTTCATGTTCAATAGGCAAAGGTTCCTTTGGGATGATCATAAGTCCACAAAGCTTAACTCACTCCCACTTGATAGGCAAGCCTGTTTCCTTATCCTTAGAAATCAAGATACCAAATGCAGCGGCGTCCCTTTGTCCACTATGGTTCAGAATATATATGCAGCACTTTTTTCCTTTCTGAGCACAAAAATCACAAAATTTGAAGAAAAAAATGTCAGTAGAAGGAATAGTGAAAAACAAATGAGAAGAAAATAATTTTAACAATGCAATCAATTTGAACACTATGCCTGGTTCATAAGAGTATAAATTGATACGAGTTTTAAACATGAACTTATTTCCGATGCCAAAAATAGTCATAAACATCAATGGGATATTTAAAATGCAATTATAGAAATATCGAATTGAATTTTGGAAGAAGGGATAAAAAAATTTTATCGAGAGAGCGGTTGCTGTCAGTGGGTAAGTAAGCAAATAAAAGATATAGTGTGTGTAGCACAGCCACTCTATTAGTTCCTACTTGGGGATGAAAAACCTATTGCAATTTTTCTTCCTCAGAGAGCAGCTGTGCACAACTGCTCTATTATGTCCTTCTGGGAAAGTCGAAAATAGAAGTGGCATTGACCGCAGCTACATGCAGCTTCTCTATTAGTTTTTAATGGGGTAAACAAAACCTGAACAAAAACTGTTGCCCCTGAGAGCAGCTGTGCGTAGGCGCTCTGTAACGTTCATCCGGGAGGACCGAAACTAGAAGTGGTCGCTGACTGCAGCTGTGCGCAGCTGCTCTATTACTTCAGTAGAAAAATTAGCAGAACTAACAACATATATATGGCTAAGACTAACAACAGCTAAATAGATGCACTCAACTAAGAACATCTAAATATATGCACACAACTAACAACATTACCATGAATTCGGAATCCAAAATCAACACCCATAGGAAATCAACCAACAACATTGTAAATAAACATCCTAAATCACGTTTCTATATGAAAAACTAATAGAGGTTCTCCCCTTTTAGAAATAACCAATCAACAATGATTAGCACACCACCATTGACCTAATATTTATTACCATTATATACTTGCGGCAAACGAACGGGTGTGTTTGTGAAATGTATTAATTAATAAGAAAAATCTTATCATGCTAAATTCTTATTATCTCATTCTTTGTAACATAATATGTGACAAGGGTCATTTTATAGAACACCTTATCATCACAAGGGTCCTTCTCTGGGTCACTTGATCAGGATGCTGAAGAAATGAATACCCGGATGTCTTCATTTGTTGAGTTAGACGATTTAGCAAGGAAATTGTGGCCATCCAAGTGTGGGGGAATAAGTTTACCAATTTTCCTACCATCCACTGTGTTTGCACCTTAAAGAAGGCAACAAACCTTTCATTGAGGTCGACCACCTCCGTTGAAACATGTTTATCATTTGATGTTTCTTCAAATGTTATTGTGTTTGTACTCCCACACCGAATAGATGCGTAACAGCTAGCATCAATATGTGGTAGGGCATCTTTCATCTTCGTCATTGTAGGGTAACCTCTCCAACGACCCCCATGATCCTTTTTGCCCATTTCCTGAACAAGGATATCTTCTTTTCCTACTATCACCAACTCTCCCTTCTGCTTCTTGTCCAAAAGTTTCTTCTGTTCATCTAAATGTGAGTCATTAGTATGCATTTGATATGAACATATAATTAGGGAATCACTTATTTCTTAATTTCCTCACAACAGTTGGAGCTGCTCTTTTAACAGTAGTAGGTAGATAATTTCTTATCCCAATTTGCTTCCAGGAACACCTCTGATTGGTTCGGTCTGAAATTAATGCTTTCAACTTCCACCTCTGCTTCTTCTACACTTTGACCTTGACTCATAAGTTCATCAATTTTATCCTCCCTTTTCCTCTTCTCCAGTTCACTTGCAATTTTGCGATTCCCTCCACTACCCGTATGATGGACGTAGTCTTTACTTGCGACACTTACTTTTGCTGCATCACTTTTAGCCTATATGGTCAATGATTATTAAATATATATCTATCTATTGAATAACATAAATTATGGTAACTTATATATTGACCTTGAATTCGGGGGTTATTATATGTTTGACAAATAGCTCCCACTCTTTTCTATCCATCCATCGATACGCCGTCCATGGATGGATACCTGGTTTTGCGTCGATGATGTACTTTCGAGCCACCTTCGCCTTCCAATTCCTTCATTTTTACCCGCATAAGTTTTCCACTTCTTCCGGAACTCATTCATTTCGTCGAAACTCATTTTGGTCTGTATATCTCATCTCATCTATGAAAAGTCAACTTCAAATGGTGTGAATTTAAAATTTTGTTAGAGAACACGAAATGATGATAAAGGAATGGAACATACTTACAATAATGTAATCCCAAGCATCTTTCTTTATGTATTCTGGGAAAACTTTCCAATTATTCCATGTCCCAAAGTAGATTCGTCGCCGGAAAGCATGACCACAATATTCGGACCATCGGTTGCACATAACCATGGGTTCGAAGTCTTTGTCGAAAAATATTTGTAGGGGTTTCTTTTGCTTTGCTAGTAAGATTGACTTACACGTGGCTATACCTCTACGTTTGCAATACTCTTTTATCTCGAACTTTTCCAAATTTTCCCCCTTGTCCTCGGTCGAATTCACTCCCTCCCATTTTCTATTATAGGGAGGGAAATTCCATTTTGGTTGACCGAAAAAATGTGGAGGTCCAGTACTTATGTTCTTCTACATTGCAGAAGGAAAATAGGTGTACATGGTCAACTCAAATAATTTGTCCATAGTAACTTACATTTTAAATATACATGAAAAATATACTTGGTCATATTTTCTAAAATATATGATTTGTCTGTCCCATCATTATTGGCATATTTACTTTTTGATGGTCTTCAATGACCAAGTTTGACCATCAATAACTCTAGTTACATATTAAAATTTCACATAATAAATTAATATTCAAAAAATAGATTTTAAGACGAATCTAACGATATCTCACATGATATATTTATTATAAACATATTAGCTTATATTTAGAGTCAAAGTTTTCTAAATTTGACTTCGAAAAAGTAAATATGCCAATAATGGTGGGACGGAGGGAGTAATTAGTGACAAATATATATATATATATATATATGTGTGTGTGTGTGTGTGTGTAAATGTCTATTCATTCACACACACATATATGAATATATATATATATATGAATGTATATATATGATATATGAATGTATATATATATATGATATATGAATGTATATATATTTATGAATGTATATATAAATATGTATATATATTTATGAATGTATATATATACATATGTACAACAATATATAGGTGGAACAATGGCGGAAAATTGAGAGTTGACCATAAATTACTACAAGTCAAATAACATATATCTTTGTGTCTGATTAACCGTTAGTTGTATAGTACGTCCACCATCATTCCTACAGTGCACATAGAATGCCTAACCAGTTAAGGGTCGACTCAAGTCCAACACTTAGTCAAGTAATGTTGGTCATTATGTACGTTGACAAATCTTTGACCAACCATTACTTGTACAGTTTGTCTACCGTGACTCGACCGGTCACAAAGAATACGTGTTCAATTACTTTCCAACGAATGTTTAACTGATCGATTTAGTATATATGTCCGACAATGGTATATGTGCTTATGTACGTTGACTAGTGTTTGACTGACTGTAAATATATATAGTACGAAGGTAGTACACCAAAAACTTGTGAAGTACGCTGGCTAGTGCATTTTACAGACCGTTACCTGTATAGTACGGAACTGGTCCACCTAAAAAATACTTTTGTCGACGTTAGTAACCCAGAAGACTTGTGAAGTACGCTGACTAGTCAACTAGAAAACTTGTGTAATACGTTGACTAGTGTTTGACTGAACGTTAATGTATATAGTACATAGGTAGACAAGCAGAGGACTTGGGTAGAACAATGACTAGTGTTTGATCGGCGGTTGACTAGTGTTTGACCAACTGTTACTTGTTTGAACGATAGTTTACCCAGCAGAATATTTAGATCGTTCTTCCTGAAATAGTTTCGACCAACAATATGTTGCACTCCTTAATAGCGGAGTACCATTGAGTGTTACGCGATTTTGTTAACTAATGTCAATATATATATGTCCTTTTTTAAAATGTAAAAATTATCCTTTAACATATGTTTATGGAAATTATATATGTTAACACGTTATGCTTACCTACATATATTATTGTATAGATTAATGTGGGGCCACGATGAATATACTCCATCTGTTCAACTAACATTTTCCATTTTAGAGTGTTTATTTTATTTGGCACATTCCCGTTATGGCATAGTTTAAGGTATTGTGAGCCATTCAATTGACTTTTTCTTTCTTGAAATGAATTTGAAACACACAATAAGTATGTTTTTAATTTTTTTGCACTAAAGTGATGTACCAAAGAAAATTGAACAGATGTTTTAACCATTTTAATTATTTCATTCCATCAATTGGAGGGAAAATAGAAGAGGGAAAATAGAAAAGTGAAACTTGGGAACACAACCCTTCATCTTGTCCAATCAAGCTTTATTCACCAACATCCCACTTTTCCTGGAGGAATCCTCTTCCCCTCCACCCTAAACCCGCCGAAAGTTTAGCCTTCCCCCAAATTGTTAGGCGAAGGAAACTCCAATTCCCACACACCCCCAATTTTGAACAACTGATATATGATAGAATACAACCCGCCTCTTAACCGGGAAACTCTATATCCGGTGGAAGAAGATACCCCTGCTCCTCTCCCACTCTTCTTCGGCTAAACCCCCCGACTCTTTAATGGTACAGGATGTGTGGACTGCTCTGAAACGACAAAAGACCTCCGGCACTTCAGCATTTTCCACACAGACTTCGATATTGAATGGTTATTTCTATTACCCTTTCTTCTAATCGGTCCATCTTTGTACAAATTTATGTTGCGAACTACGGTATGATGCTAGTAGAACAACCTAAATTGATGGAATAAGCTAAATTTATTTTCGACTGATTATGTTTGTACGCTAAATTTGGATTTTTAGTTATTCTTTGTTTTAGTTCTCTAAGTTTTATAGATTGCTGTACAGGTTTTACACGTTTGTGCCTTGTAGAAAGTTTGTAGTTTTTCAGTGAATGACATTTTCACTTGTTCAAATTCTCTTGGTTGCCTCTAGGATTTAGCTAATTTTAACCTAAAATGATTCATGATTTGATTATTTCACGTAGTATAAGCTTTACAATTTGGTTTCACACATTGGTTCCGTACTAAGAGCTATGATGACATCATATTTTTTTGCAGATTCCGGCTGTGTAAGCCTAGATCATAACTCAAATATTTCAAATTCTACTGGAAAGGCAAAAGATTTTCACTCTTAAGGGAGTGTTTTACTTTCTACATTTACCATATATTTGCTTTGTCACCTTTATGTTACATGTTTTTATCAAACTTGTGGTTGTCTCATTTTACTTGCGATATACAGTTAATAAATGTGTAGCGAGAACTATCTTAACTGTGCTGTCGAGATCATTATAGTTACTAGGCAGATTCTCATATTTGTTCGCGAAACTTGCTTTTTGCTTGTTGCACTTGAGATCATTTTTCCAAGTTAGCCAGGATTAAACTAAATATCAAAATTTGTTCGGGAAACTTGCTTCTTGCTTGTTGCACTTGAGATCGTTTGTATTAAGATGAATAAAGTTTTACTTGATCTGTTTTATTCTGAGCATATTTCCTTCTTTATATATATATATACTGGATTTAATAAATGTTAGTTTCCATTGTTATTTCCTATTTGATAGTAGTTAGTTGCATCATTTATTTTAGATAAAATCTTGAAATTTATGGCGTACCGGGGCTACATTAATTTGCATTATCCTATTTTGAATTAAATATGCCAAAATGTGCAGTAACTCTTTGAACTTCAATTTGACCTCTTTAACTCAAGTGAAAGCGTAATTGGAATTAAGGTAATAACTAAAAGTTTTATAAGGTTGAAATTTGTACATACCGAGCCAGTTGCTTGTCCGATATTTCAGAACATTGTTATAGCCAAATGTAGAATGATTAGCTGTTGTAAAGCTATAGTACAACAATACGTTCATACCATTGAACCGCTAGTTAATTATTTGTTCCTTACTATCAGTAATTACTGTATTCGGTTAGTTGATTATATGAAAAAACATTAATCATGTTACGCAAATACTCCCCAAGTGTTAGTTTATATAGTTTATTCTCGTGATCAATTGCATGTTAGTAGTTGTCAGTAACTTCCCCCCCCCCCCCCAAAGCCTTTTTACAAACACTGATTATTCTTGACACGTGATCTTATTGACGATCCGATTGCGGCTGTGTGTAGTTGGCTCTTAGATTCAAAACATTTCTGTGGACGATCCCAAATTTGACACTATCTACCCTTTTGGTAGCATAGTAGTAGGAAGAGGAAAAACATTACGGATTCTATCTCTGACGGTTCCCTCTTGGTTTAGTAGATCTCATATGAACAGTTCATTTATTAGCAATGTCGGGAGGGGCAGGTGAGGGGTCTAAAAGGGTTTCGTTTGTTAGATATTCCGCAGATTGGTAGTTACTTAAATTAGCACAGTTGTAGATATGGTCCTCCCTCTGTCCTATCTCAAACTTCAATTTTACTATTCATTTAGTCAAAATTTCTTAAGTTTGACCACAAAATTGAATTGGTATATAAATATATATACTATCGAGTGATACCTTTTTAGATTCATCATAACATATATTTTAAAATATCAATTTTTTTACAAGTTTTAACTGTACTTAATTAAAGATATCAAAGATCAAATATTTTGTGAGTCAACTGTTGAAAGTCAAAATGTGCAGATTGAAATTGAACGGAGGGAGTATAACTCTTTTGTACAATCTATTTATACATAATGATGATCAATCACCCATTACAGTACTACACAATCTTACATGGTATTAGAGCTACAACAACCATATATTGCTAAACCCTGAAATTTTCTTTTTCGTTCCTACAACAAAAACACCTTTGATCGCTAACATAGCAGCCATGATAAGGACTTTGATTAAGTCGACAAAGTAGTGCTCAGATCATTCCCATAAGGCTTTATCACCAAATTTGTTGCCGCCATAATTATTGTTCAACCAATTGGTTTTATTGTTCGACCAATTGTTGCCATCGCATAACCGTAAGGATTTGTATTTTATTCTTTTGTCGCCGCATACCGTGATCCAACGCCAACATTATTCCAATGGCTACCAACAACACCGAGACTGAATCTTCTTCATCCGATAAGCAGATCTGTGGCGACACCACTCTTCCTCCATCACCGGAGAAATCATCTCTTTATCTTGTTCTCACTGTCTCCAAAATCCAACACAAAGTTTGGGTCTTGGGTGGCATTAAGGTTACGTATACCTTCTGGTATGTCTGTTCAAGCTTCATGCTAAGGCTTACAAAGTTTTGGTGCACATCAACGGTACACCGCCTCTTGCTGAGAATGATATAGTTTTTGAAGTCTGGTGTGAGATTGATGCCCATGTTCTTTAATAGCTCTACGGAACCTTAAGCAGTGATCTTCTGGAGGATGAATCCACTACACATGCCGCGTGAACTTAAGTGAAGAACATCTTCACAAACAATATGGGCACTCGTGCAGCGCCCTTGAAGCAAGAGTTCAACAATCAGAAACTTGAACCTATGCCATCTCTTAAGGCATACTATAATCGCCTGCGTGAACTTACTGACTGATTGAAAGATGTCAACGCTGCTATCAATGTTCAATGTCTATTGGTTCAACTTGTACGAGGTTTTCCCAGTGAATTTGATACGGCTGCCACTTACATTCACCAAACGATAACGATGTTTGAGACTGCTCGTACCATGCTTGATTTGGAGCAGCACCGCCGTGCTGGATGAGAAGAACCCGCGGAGGCCATGGTGATGGCGCTGCAACTAGCCTTGCTGGACTTACCACTAGCATAGCTGTATGCCACCTCCTGCACCTCCAACTAGCGCCAACCCAACCACTGTGGAGGCTGCGGCCCCCGGCTATCCAACTCCACCGTCCCATAGTGGATTCCACCCCGGCCTGGGGTTCACTTCCCTAGGTGTTCTAAACCATCCACTGGCATCATATCCCCATGCTCTGGGTCGAGCACGCTCCTGGCAGCCCTGGTATCCCGCTCCGATGTGGGGCCCTTCGATGTGAGGGTTCAGCTAGCCGCGTTTACTAGTTATGCCTCACGGATATGGCTAAGGTTAGACCCACGTAGCTGACACGATTGCTCCTCAATCGATGGACCTTAGTCAAGCATTACAAGCTTTAGCCATTCATCCCAGCAGCGACCTATAGTGGTTCATGGATACTAGCGCATCATCCCACCTCACCTCAGATGGAGGTACTATGATTTTTCCTTTACATATGAGAAATATCAGTTTTATTCTTGTTGGTATTGACAAAAGTATTTTGGTTTTAGGGTTCTGGTATTTCCAAATTAATCACCCCAGTTCGTACCCTACAGTTTACCAAAAGATAATAGCGTGACCGTTGATTTTGACCCATTTAGTTTCTCAGTGAAGGATTCTCATAATGGATGGACTATTTTGAGGATCAATAGTGCATGCAAGATTCATCCCGTGTCTCCTTAGCAGTTATCTATTTCCACTTCCAAGCCTGCTCAGTATTTCATCACTTTTACCCTTGACATTTGGCACTCACGCCTTGGTCACCTTGGTTCTCCCGTTCTTCTTCATCTCCGGTCTAGGTCATGCATTTCTTTCAATAAAGAATCTAGCTCCATTTTTTGCAATTCTTGTCAGATCAGTAAACATAAAAGACTTTTGTTTTTCGAATTCCAATACTATTGCTCCATTTGATATTATTGATAATGATTTATGGACATCACCTGTTTAGAGTTAAAAAAAACTACAAATATTACTTGGTCTTCATTCATAATTTTACTTACTATGCATGGGTTATTTAAGTCTGAGGTGTTTTCAAAATTTGTGCAATTTCATGATTATGTTCAAACCCTATTTCAGTGCAAAATAAAATCATTTCAATGCGATCTTGGTAACGAATTTGATAACTCCTCTTTCCATGGTTTTGCAAAAAAAAACACAGCCTAGTCTTCTGTTATTCAACCCCAAAAACTTCCTCACAAAATGGTAAAGATGAGCGTATGATTTGTCATCTAAATGAAATCATCCTTGCCATACTATATCATGCGTCACTTCCGGCAACCTTCTGGGTGGAAGCTCTACATGCGGCTGCTTACCTTAACAACATCCTACCCCCAAAGTCCTTGATTTCTGCTTTCCCACTTTTGCGATATTTCTCAAAGAACCTACCATACGACCATATTTGTCTTTTTGGTTGTTCCCGTTACCCAACCTTTCTGCCAAAATGTCCCACAAACTATCACCTCGCTGTTCTCGTTGTGTCTTCCTCAGTTATCCAAACTAATTTTGAGGATATAAATCAATCATTGTCTCGATATGTCCATTGGAAAGGTTATCGTGTCTGGCCATGTCACATTCGATGAAATAGTCTTTCTTTTCTCTGAGTCAGCCAATGTGTCCACCTCCGCTTATCATTTTCTCGATCCATTCTTTTATCTCGTTTCTCCCGTCGTTCCCAATCATGTTGTCTCGTCACTCCCGCCTTTCCTACACCTTTATGTGATCCCCACACCCACCTATCATCATCCCATATACCCACGAAGCCACTACATGTGTCCCATCCCCCCTTGCAGCCATCAACTGTGTCACCTCCTTCATAGCCCTCGGCCCACCGTCTCCTTAACCCACTCCCTACATCAACTCACACACCATCCCCAAACACTCAACCCACCCCTCCCATTCTTCCACCCCTGTCTTGCCCTACAAACCCTAAGACCACCCGAGCAATGAGTGGCATATTTAATCCACGAGCTCTGTTATCCGTCGCCCCAACCACCATTACCAACTTCTTAAATCACCTCACCTAGTCCCCCAGGATCCAAACTGAAATACTGCCATGCAAGATGAATTTCGTGTATTAAAGGATAATCATATGTTGGACTTGGTACAATGCCCTGCCGAGGCTCATATCATACTTTGCATGTGGTTATATCGCCACAAGTTTCACTCTGATGGCTCTCTGCAACATTATAAGGCCAGGCTTGTGGTTAATGAGAAAACTTAACAAATTGGAATTAATTGTGATAAAACATTTAGTCCTGTGGTTAAGCCCACAATTATTCGCACTGTCTTGAGCTTGTCGGTCTCTCTCTCTTGGTTGATACATCAGCGGAATGTAAAGAACACTTTTCTCCATCATGACCTATGTGAAACATTTTATATGCATCATCCGCCTAGTTTTGTTGATCCCATAGAATTCCCGCACGTCCGTTGTCTTCGAAAGTTATTATATGGACTCAAGCAGGCACCTCAGGTTTGGTTGTAGAGATTTTCTAAATTTGTTCTGTCCCGCGGCTTCACAAGCAATGTTTGTGACAATTTACTGTTTATACTGAGTCGGTGTGGCCACACAGATTATTTGCTCTTATATGTTGATGATATTGTCCTCAGTGCTTCCACTACTACACTTCTCCACAATATCATCTCTGAACTATCTCGGGAATATGCTATTAATGACCTTTGTGCTCTTCATCATTTTCTAGGTATTTCGATTGCTCTCTCCCTCACTAGTTTATTCTTATCACAACAGCAGTATGCCAGGGATAGTGTTGGTCGGGCCTCCATGTTATCCTGCAACCCATCTACGACGCCCATTGATACTGGTGCTAAGCTTAGTACCACCGCCGGTCTATTGATTTATGATCTCGGTCTGCACAGAAGTCTGTCTTGAGCTCTTCAGTACCTTCACATCCCTCGTACGGACATTGCCTATGATGTACAACAAGTTTCCTTATTCAGGCATGTACCCCGAGAACCTAATATGCAGCTCATTAAGCACATTTTGTGGTATATTCAGGGTACTATTGATTATGGACTTCATTTAATCAAGTCTTAGCTCCACATGATCACTGCCTATTCTGATGCGGATTGGGCTAGCTTTCTGGATTCTTGACGTTAAACTTCTGGCTATTGTGTATTTCTTGGTGACAACCTGGTGTCTTGGTCTTCCAAGCCTCAGGCGACTATATCTCAGTCTAGTGTAGAAGCCGAACGCAGGGGTGTTGTGAATGCATTTGCAGAAATGAGTTGGCTATGCAACCTTCTTCTTGAGTTGCATGTTCCTACCATGTGTGCCACACTTGTCAATTGCGACAATATATTTGGCCATGAGAAAGTCTAGGTTGGTTCTGTTCGTTTACTTCATGTTTATGCTAAGTATCAGTATGCTGATATCTTCCGTAATAGACTACCGTGTCATCTTTTTCTTTAGTTTGAATCCAGTCAGAGCGTACGTCTTCCTATCGCTCCGACTAAGGGGGTGTATTAGACAATAAATATGTAATATTTAGATACCTATATTAGCACAGTTCTAGATATGTTAAAACTCTCTTGTACAATATATTCTTATTGAATGATGATCAATCACCACTAGTGGAAATCAGGCCTATTAAAGGCAGTCAAATCGAACCAAAGAAGTCACTTTGGGAGTGACTTCTCAGTTAGTTCCTTTGATCCTCTGCGATCAAAGGCGGTTCCAGGAACTACCTTTAAATGATAAGGATCAAAGGCAGTTATCAATTGCCTTTGATCCTTTGCATGAACCGCCTTTAATTAGTTCCAATCTCGGAACATGTAATCCAATAGTCGAATTATTGGTGCATTTATGAGCATGAAACTGACTATCCGACCGTCGTATAGTGTTTATGGTTCCAATTGAGGAACTAATTCTTAAGTTCTGAGTGTTGAAATATTGCTCAAACGGCAGCAGGAGAAATGCCTTTATGACCGCGGAACATGTTCAGGCTTTCACAAATCGTTGCTCCTTCGGGTAGAAATTTTGGAATGGCACTTGTATATTGATACCATGGATTAATTTTCTGGCGACATAGTTCCGAGTCTGGAACTATTTCTGCTCGTAATGTTACGATAGAGGAACCTGAAATTGGGTGTATGTATATATAGATAGACTCTAGTTCCTAAACTGGAACTACCATGGGATAGTATGGTAAAAAAACATTACAAATAGGCTTTTCAATAGCCTCTACAAACAAATCCAAATTGTACAAAATAAAAATGATAATGACACAAGATATAAAAAATCTATAGACTATGATACCAATGCAACAATCTATAAATAGGAATGAAAGCCATCAAAAATCTATTCCGCACAACAAAGTCATCTAAAATACTAGTCTCTTATAATACCACATTGAGATTCCCAATTTAAGAGGAGCGTGAATACATGAGATACCTTGCCAAGTAATTTCTAGCACTATTGTTGTCATCTTGTGAATGAGGCTTGATAACTTTGGGGAAAATCTGTGAAACAACCAAAACTACCACATTAGAATTAGGAAGACAGGTTATATTGCTTAAAAACATTCTCGAAATACTTATCGTAAAAAATCAATTCTTCGATCTCTAGGTAATCCTCACGCACATGTGTGACACACTACGATGCGTGTACCATTACGTAACAGCCACATTTCCAAGTATTTGCCTTTTTCTTATACTAATAAATACAATTGATATTAGTAACATATAATTACAATAATTTATGACTAAATATAATTTCGCGACATGAAAAGTTACTCACACCTTGATTTGTGTTATGTCCAATCCCTCGTCACCATTATTCCCTCGGTGAGTGTCGTGATCCAACTGGGTGTCAATTCATCCAAATTCTCGTGTAAAGAGTGGCCTATGTTCTTAACCAACATTGGAATCAATAATTCTTGTTAATCAACCAGAGAGTCCAGTTGTATCGGATTATCCCTCGAGTGAACCCATTAATTCTTTTCAAGCTTTTTTCCTTGACATTATATTACCTAGGGACAATCAATGTATTCCACTTGGAAATCACTATAACACAATAGAATACAATACTAAATAGGAAACTATAAGCAGATCATAATACCACACAACATCTTCATCTTAGGAAGAATTTTAAAAGGGTTGTCATTCATAAGCTAATCAAATAAAAAAAACAAAACAAAACCAACACTTATATTTGTACCTTTCCAACAATAGATGGGAACTAGCTGTTGAAATGATGAAGGCAGACCATTAGCACTGCCTTGAGAAAACACTAACAAAAATCATAGCTTCTTTATGTAGCTTCAACTTATGAATACCCTTACCAAAATCATAGCTTCTTCATGTTCATTCTTCAGAGAATATGTCTTAGATATGAATAAAACTAGGGTTTAAGGATATTTAACAATGAGAGTGAGAATGTATGAGAGATTTTGAAGAATATTGAAGAAGGTGTTTTGAGGGTTTTTGGAGGAAAAACACAAGGGAACTGGTGCTAAAAACAAATGGGTATCAATTACCCATTTGAAAACCACCTTTATTGCCCTATTTTTTTAAAGGCATGAAATGTGTTCCGAACTTGGAATGGTGATCAGAGCAACTATTTCGCATTCGAAACTAATCTCGGAACTCAGTCTCCTATATATATATATATAAAAGAATTGGGGATCGGGTTTCATATCTAATTCAAAAACCCTAAATCCCCAAATAACGATAATATTTAGTGCAAAAATGAATCTAACTACTTTGCACAAGTGCACATATAACCCTATAGACTATATTCTGGCATTGACTAGCCATTTCCAATTCAGAAACATCAGTATGTAGTAAATGAAGCTCAATGTAGTACAAATGAAACTCAATATATAAACGAAACTTCTTAATTAATATAATATTCGAATTACAACATAAACTTGAAATACATAATACTAATCAGATGAAATAAAAATCCATAACGACTCGTATCTGTATGTGGAACGGCTAGGAAGACTAAGATCTAAAACCTTTTACGTACCGTCTTCAATCTCATAAGTAGACGTATACCTCTCTTCAGCACCCCGAAAAAATTTAGACACTAATTCACCAGTAAAGTAAACAGAATTCGGCCACAATGTACCCTCCGTAGGTGAAGACGAATCCACCATAAAATTTGCATTGTTACCTAAAAACAATGCATCTCTTCCCAACCCATGGATCACCTTAAACGCCTTATTCTCAACATCTACTTCAAATATATCAATCTGTGTAACAACAAAATATTGGAAGACCCTAACCAAAACAAGCCTTCCATCGGATAATGCTGCCAAATAACACTCAACATAGTAAAAGTCGTAACAATACCCGGGAATATCAACAACCAATGCATGAACCTGATTAAACTCTGCCTCGAAGAGATCACAATACCAAATAGTTGTAACATCACCTTCATTTTTAGAAACATTTTAAAATCTATCATCGTAATAATTAACATCAATAAATTTCACACCAATGCTAATTATAGTCCATGTATGTGAATTGATCTATAAATTTCTAAACTTCCATCTAGACAAACAACCATATGATGAAATATTGAAGCAGATGCTGTATTATTTGATAATGCACCTTTCTTAGTGTAGTTACCTCTATCGAAAAGATTGTTATAACAGTGACGGAGATGCTTTCTGGTGTTTGAGTACGGGTTGAACAAAAAACCTTCATCTGACTCAAGTAACTACCTGAGACGTACCTCAATGCACTTTCTGCCGTCAAGTTCAGGAAGATGAAGCCTCATCAAAAAAAATCTTCATCAGGCAGAAGAAGTAACGTTCAGCACTATCATAGACCATTGGATCCATCAGCATAGGGAGCGAACGCCCATTGAATAAATTCCTCCTGGCAGCATTATGCCAAAATTGGCATACTCCTCTCCTTGAAAGAAAATTGGAGAAGAGAAGAGGTGCAACAAAATTTCAAAAAGTATTTCAATGGACAACTCAGAACCATCAAAAGCCATTTTCAGTTAGTGAAGTATGTAAAGAAAGTTGAATGCAAAAGTTTAGTGAAAAACGTACAATGCAAAAGCTGATATTACAACTAATATATATATATAGAGAGAGAGGGAGGGATTTGAAAAGGTTAAATTTTGGAAGAGGGAAAAAACTTCTTAGGTATAGAAACTTTAAAATGCATTGAAAGCTATAAAAATGCATGAAGTCAATTAATCATAAAAATTAGTTTAAAAAAACTTCAATTAAAATACATAATATGCATTATCCCATTATTTCCATTGGCACATTCTCCACTCTTCCTCTACTGTCACAACTTCCATAAAACATGGAAAGTGGGTTCCTTTTAATCAATTACATTTTCCATTTATTTTATCTTATTAATGAAAACCTCAAAAAGAAAAAAATGAACATCGTTACAAAATACATGAAACTCATACATTGTTAACTACTTGCTTATTTGTTAAAGAGGGAATTTTATCTCATACTTTTACTTAATTTTTTTTGAAGAGGTTCCGATAGTGGAACTCAATCTTTCCTTTGAATATAGCTTCCGAGAATATGTTCAGAATTCGGAACCGAGTGTGAATAAGTTATGCTATAGAAATGACTGTCAGCTATTACTATCTTGGAACATAATTTACGATCTCTTTCATATTTTTGGGAACTAAATTGATCATCTTCATCTCTCATTGTCTTTAATCTTTTCTTTAGTAAATATGAGTTACGAGATCGGAAGACGTTTTGAGGCACATAATGAAACAACAAATTATTTGTTACGAGTCCAGAACATAAGTTCCGATCTCATTTACATTTTCAGAAACCGAACTTATCTTCTTCAACTCTCTTTGTCTTTAATATAATTTTTCAACTATTTTTTACAAACTCGTAAGACCATCTGAGGAGCATTATGAAACTACGAAAGAATATGTTACGATCTGGGAACTTAAGTTCCGACCTCTTATTCATTTTCAGGATCAAAACTGATCCTCTTCCAGATAACATTTTCCCCCTAAACCAGTTCTGAGCTAAGAATAGAATCTGACCTCCATTAGGGAAGCATAAATACATGTTATGATTCTGGAACCTAAGTTCTGACCTCTTCTGTTATTTCAGGGAACAATCTTCCAATCTTGAAGGTTAGAATCTTTTTTTGATTAAACTCAATAAACGGTCATGAAATGTTTTCAGAGTAGGAATTAAAATTTTGACCCATGATAAATGAACATGATTTTTTCCGATTTTGGAACCCTTCCTCCTATATTAAAAAATCAAATCGGGGTTCATTCACAAAAGTCTAATCGATTTCCAACAGTGGAACTTCAAACCCCCCTCAAATTCAAACTCTAACACATATGAGAAACATCTCCTGACATCACGTCTTCTTCAAATCCAACTGCACGGGTCACTAGACGTCGTTCCAAATCCACGAGAGGAAGCCAATGGAGGAATCCAGGCTACGGAGGTAGGTTTGTCTCTCTTGAAGCTCAGACTTGGTTTAATGCTTCAATGGATTCCGAAAATTACTGGATTGCTATATTATAGATATGTATGTATACAGGAGCATAGGGCTAGATGACCCCGATAGGTTGTTTGAAGATCAACATGTCCTTAAACTTACTAGTTTGAATGAACCAAGTTACTTTGATGAGATATGTCAATTTTATGCCAACTTTCATAAGGTTGAGGGTTCAAGTAATTATTCAACTAGGTTGAACGGTTATAATGTTAAAATTAGCCCGTGCATTATCAATCAACTAATTTAATGCCCTTACAAGGGCCCGGAAGATGTTTACTCCTAAGTGGTGGATGACTTTTAAATGACGTTTATCATAGGGGGGAATGACAGCTTAATGATGATTATCCTAGAATTGACTCTATCACGTGTAGTGCAAAATATTTTAGATGCAATCCTCATGATCTAGGTAGGCCAGAATCATTTTATCTAAAGGAGCTCGAAATAGACCATTGTATTGTGTACAATATAATAGCTCGATCTATAGTACCCACTCCCGGGCACATCACCGAGCCAAATTACCCAATTCTTATGATGTTCTACTATGTAATTGAGCGGGCCAAAGTTAAACCCAGAAGCACAATTTTTAAGCGCGTGATGTGTGTTGCTACATCGAAGAGATTAATCAAGAATATGCCTAATGGAAACTTTATTATGTTGATCTTGCCCGGTGTGAACATGTTGGCTTTTCACGGGGAGGAGAAGGCTTACAAGTACTTTGACAAGCAGTACTTTTTGAAAAAAGTGGATACTGTATGAGAACAAGTGGTGTCACTGAACCATAGATGCTACCGAACCTCACAAGAGAGCAAGGGTTGAACAAGGTACATTTATTGTTTTTAAAATATATGTATGTTAAATACTTGTCTAGTAATAATTGTTATTTGGAAAATGGTTTTGCAGAGGAGTCTGACCCTAGATTTATGAAGACCGTGAAGAATTGTCTCAGACGTGTTTGTGACCAAGTATGCCAACTAACGGAGCGTGTATGGAAGCTCGAGAAGAAACAACGTGCTTATGAGCGAGCCTTCAATGAGTCAAAGACCCAACGCCTCAAATGATGCTCACCAGTGTGACATGTTGTAGGCCTTCCATAGGAGATGCTAGGAAGTTTGTTTATTTTGGTTGTAACTGTAACACTCTATCTAAAGTATTATTTCATTTTCTTAAATTCATTATACTAGAAGAATTTAATTAATGAAAAAATATTTTTTGTTCGTTTTAATTTTTTTCCTAGTGAGAGTACAGATTCTTAATAGCAAAAAAGGTGGCATGCATATTATAGCATGATATTAAGGCAACAAAGGAAGAAAGGAATGATGACCAATTCTCCAGAAGAGGTTACGAGCTCAGGACAACAATAGAGGACGTTACGAGTTCGTAATGTTGCTCGTCCTTTCAACAACCCTCATCCATAAAGGTTCCTCAGTTGGAACCATATTCGTATCCCAGTCTCGAGTCCAGAATCTATCACATTCGAAGTCACTTTTCCGCAACTGACTTTAATTGTACACAATCGAAGGCGGTTATTCAGTGAACAACCTTTTATTCATATCAATAGAAGGCGGTTCGTTCAAAACCGCCTTCCAAAGAACTGGAATCGCCTTTGAATTTTTCCAGTGCCCCGAAACAAGAAGTTTCGAGCTCGGAACTTGTCTTAGAAGACTGTTCCTGGAAAATTTAGAGAACCGCCTTTAAAAGGCCATTCTCCACCAGTGCACTCATTACGGGATTACGCAATCTTGCATCTTCTTCTATTGTTGTGTAATCTTCATTGTTGTGGTGGTGGTTGATATATCATTTCTTTGTTGAAAGTAACTTGTGCTAGTATTAACTGGTTGTTGGGGGTTTTGTAACACTCTTAGTTGATCGATGAAAATGATTAATATGAATCAGTTGACCCCGTATAATATTTATCGTGTAAATGTTTATGTCTTGTGCATGCTTAATTCAGTTTTGTTACGGTCATCATACTTTACTGTTGCTCCGAACATCATAGATTCAACCAAACAAGGAAGAATACTTTTTCTTACCTTCCCATCCATGAATGAGATAAATTGATTGGTCAGTCCTACGGAGACGGGAAATATTACCAATATCGTAATGCAAACTTGATGGATGTAAATATTTGTATAGTAGTGTTATAACAAGGTAATCCCTCTGTAGCAGTTCAAATTGCACATCAATTAATATCATGTTGTTCAAAAAATATGTTTCACCAATAATATGCTTAACTACGTATTATAACGGCAAATAAAAAATTGATACTTAGAAACTACTTGTTACGATGCAGTTATATTAAATACGATAATTTTGTTATTCAAGTATCTATTCAAATATGTAGTTAAAACTTTAATTGAAAAGAGTATCCAAAAAGTAAGTGTACAACTTGGGTTGGGACGGAAGAAGTGCTGCTTTGAGTGTACTTTTAAAAATGCAAAATAATCCTATTTTATTTTGGTAGCATTTTGCAATTTTGTTAAGCAACTGGAATAATAGACGGGGAATCTGCCAGCCCACAGTCTCACCGGCCGCATTGGTTCCAGCTGAACTTTCTATCCGGCCGGTGCGTCAGATTCAATATTTGACAAATCATATAAAGTTTCCGTACCAAAGGGCTGAGAGAAGAAGGTACGTGCGTACAAGATGGGTACGTATTCCAGATTCTCCGATCACAAGGTTCTCCATTTTCTTATCCAGTATATCTGCATTCCCTTTTCCAAAAGCAGATGCTTTCTCTAGATTTCCTTTGCATCTTATTTTAAGTGACTTGTATTAGTAAAGCAAAAAGAAAAATCTCATCAAAAACAACTATTGATACCCACCTCATCGAATCTATATATTCTGGGAATGGAGAGAAATGCTTATCATGATGGTATATTGTATAAGTGTTTCACGATTTCTCCCCTTGAACCATTTTTCCTCTTAGATTTGAAATGCTGCAGCATATATAATGCTTACCAAAAGTTCCATACTCACCTTTCAACTTTGATGAAATCTCAAATGAAGATATTAAAATCATTTGAATACAATTTTAAATGATGAGTGATCAACTTAAAATAGTAAAAATAATATATATATATATATATGTGATGTTTGAGTAACTCTCGCAATAGTTTAAATTTAGTAAAACTTGAAGTGCAAATTCCAAAATATCA
Source organism: Rubia tinctorum (assembly GCA_032355605.1). Taxonomy (NCBI): domain Eukaryota; kingdom Viridiplantae; phylum Streptophyta; class Magnoliopsida; order Gentianales; family Rubiaceae; genus Rubia; species Rubia tinctorum. The sequence goes on from JAULKM010108783.1 coordinate 21,704, forward strand.
ATTCTTGTAATGTGCAAATTCGCAGGTGATTTTCCTACTTGTGTTGCTTCAAGCGGGGGTATGGTAAGGAGTGGTTTTATCACATTCGCAAAGCGGGAGGTGGGAGGCGAGGCTATGTTTGGTCGCTTGTGGTAAGGTGGACTTAGCTTGTGTGGTTTTTGTGGGATTGAGCATGGTTGTTTGTTGAGTAAAGTAATAAATATGCCACATTCCGTTTCCTAAGACTAAATAAGTTCTCAATTAGTTATCGATAAACGGGCGGATGCGACTTTTCAGATATTTTCATAATTGTGGTATAGGCTTCCTGTGTTTGTATTTACCTACATAAGCATTGTTGGCAGGGTGTATCCTCGGTTGTAGTAGTCTATAATTAGATTGTTCCTAAAGTGTTAGTGAGATTGCATTTCAGATGGTGTTGTGTGTGATTCATGTTGTTGTTGTGAATGTGTATGAGTTCTAAGCTTCCTATGGGAGAGCAGCGGGGTATGCTGGGGGTACTCCATGTATAGGTTTGAGATCTCACCGGTTTTGTGATACTACGACTTGGGCGGGGAGGACTACCTCGGTTGTCAGAGATACAAACTCAGGTTACGTTCCTCGTGGGATGTTTTGAGAATCCTCATGCTTGTTGTAACTTGCAAGTATATTCGCCAAGTATTTTGAAAGTTTTATGTATTTATTTATCTAATGTTTGCAATGGATTTTATCCTGTTTTTAGGATCGGCGGTTTGGATCAGCGAACGCAGGGTCAGGATGAAGGATGATGTAGAATCTCAATCCGCTAAACAACTGATCAGGGGACCAGGGGGAACTATACGAGGGGATGTCCAGACTTGCGGCGACTTGGCTCTAGGGGAAAGATGAGCTTCACAACTGGAGGACTTGTGGGACTATACGGGATTCATGAGTCCGTTTAGCCATAGATTAGACGGGAAGAAGTATGACAGGAGAGCGATGATTTCTTCAATTTCATACTTGCCTACTTTTAGGCTAGTGCCCTTTCATGGGGGGTACTTCGAGAAATAGGATGTTGTAGTGTGGGAGGAGTTGGACTATGGTCCAACGACATCACTAGCTTACAACTCGTTCCTATTAAACTATTTTACATATGTGATAGGTTTGAAATTTGACGAGATATAATAATTCTTAGGGAAGGCTAGAGAGAAAGTTTTTGCTGTAATCCTTTTTTACGGACTCAAGGTTTACGATGGAAAAAGACTTTATCATCTTTTTGTCTATGTTGTATTGTGTTTCGTATTTCTACAGCTTCGAGCCTCACATTTGTTAGCACTTTGGTTTGCGCTCTTATTGAGTAGCTGTTATTTGTGTGGCTCTTCCATATATCCCTCTGTTGATGTGTGTTGTTTATGTTTACCATGCATAGTTCCATGGCTAAGCAGGTTTTATAACTATGTCATCTTATATTGAGGGCAAGCATATCGTAACTCTTTGAGCGTCCTACTTTATATGCATAAAGAGTTCTTGGTATGTCGGGTGTACGTTTTATTGGAAGTACCTTGGTTGGCGAGATGATCCCTTATGTGTGATCGTGATTATATTTTTGGTGTCATTCTCTTTTTCTTTGTATACTCGTGTTACCCCACTGTATACCAGCTTCTTCCTGTGAGCTGGTCTTCGTTTTTTGTTTCCTAGTCAAGTTGTGACTAAGGCTTGATTTCTGACCTTTTCCAAGAATTATGAAGATATAGAAAGAAAAAATTGTCCCCACAATAGGCATCACTGATGCGGGGAAATCATTTCGGGTCGACATAATTGGGAGGTCGTCGCCGTACCTCTCAAAGATACTATTTTTAAGCCCAATATGCTTACTAAATACAACTAAGTAGAT
>JAULKM010108793.1:0-23551 GCA_032355605.1 Rubia tinctorum
TCACCCGTACCATGTTCGTGTCTTTTTAATATATATATATATATATATATATATATATATATATATGTATATATATATGTTTGTGTTATTCTGCATAATATATTCAAGTATTTTAATTTGAAATTAATGATTGAGAATTAGATCGGTCTTAAATAATTCCGGGAGAGAAGATTAAACTGGTCTTAAAGAAACTTTGGAAGCTGTTTGATGGAATTTGAAAGATGTTCGGGTGGATGCAATCTATAATTCTGATGAGCTTTAAGCTGTAATTAGTAGGGAGAATAAACCCAATGTTGAGGCTTCAAGCAGTGAGAGAGAGAAAAAGGAAGAACGCATGGAGCCACCTTCAAGGCGAATATGATCAATAGACAAAGACCAAGTGATGGAAGAGTACGGAGGTTCCATGCACGGCTTCTCACTTTTCTCAGGTGTCTGTTGCTTCCACACCCCCTGGTGACGTAAGCATGTTCCAAAACTGACATGTATATCAATTAAGGACTGGTTTTTGGATGCTTAGTTTTGATGACGTGGTTAAAACGGTGGAGGAAATGTACAAAAATGTGAATCCTAACTTCTCTTTTAATAAAGTGATGGAAGAAGTGTGTGAAAGTTTCTAGCTACTAGGATCAAATCAACAGTATGAAGAAGTTGTTGATCGTCGTAATGGGGTGGCTCATGTAGATGATGATAGTACTTGTAAGACTTTGATATGAATGTTGACAATTAAATTGTTTACGTTAGCAAATTTTTAATTTTTTATAGTTGCAGGCTATTAATAAACTTCACAAGTTGTTGTCAACATTAATCAACATTATTTTAACTAAATTTTAGAACATTTGACTAATGTAAAATCATTTCAATATTTTTTAAAAAAATAAAAAAGAATGTTCAAAGTGTGTGCATATTTTTGTGAAGCTCCAACCCAATACACAATGGATTTTTATTACAATTCTCAAAACATAACTATAACTATATTTTAATGGTACACTATTTATATGAACAACAAATTGTTCATTTATAATTAAATTGAAAACATTTGACCAAGAAATTATGTTTTAAATGTTTATATAAAATAATATGCTATTATGTGTCAAGCGCGTTTGTATCTAATGAAAAATACATTTTAATTAATTTTTTCTTGCCTCTTAAAGAAAATTCTAGAATCAGTTTCAATCTCTATACAGATGGCCGACATAATATGCTAGAGTTATGCTCATACAAGTGTAACGTGAATCAAGAGGAAAAAATATTGTTAATGCAGTACATTAGCACATTGCAATTTGGTTGAGTAGCTTCATCAATAAGGGAACCAGGTACTATCTATATAGATGTATTGTGCTGGAAATGATTAAGAATCATTGCTTCATAGTGCAAAATTAAGAGATTGAACTCATTCTCCTAGAGTTCCGGGATCTCTACGTAGAAGAGACTGACATTAAGTGATATAGATTGTCAGCTATCCACGAGGATGTTCCAAATGATAAGGTCACTTCCTTTTTGAGTGTTTTATGAATTAATATTATAATATTGATTGATTTGTAAGAGGGAGTACTTTTTATAGCATCTCATCTTCTTAGCACAAGGTAATTCCGAACTCCTTAGAGTTTGATTACTGGATTTGCTATTACCCATTTTGTTTTCTAGTCACATTCTACATGTGTTTAGGCTTTTATGTTAGTCCCCCATTCTAGGTATTAAGCTTTGATAAATCAACCTTTAGCAGATCACATGTTAAGGTTGTAGTAACCAAATCCATAGTATGCTGAAATTCAAAGAAAAAGTGTAGGAATCAGGATATATTAGTATTATTATTATTCTGCATAATATATTCAAGTACTTTGATTTGAAATCAATGATTAAGAATTAAACTGGTCTTAAAGAATACCGAGAGAGAATAATAAAATGATCTTAAATAAACTTCTGAAGCTCTTTGACGGAAATTGGAACCCTATAGAAGAGAAAAACTAAAGGGTTCTGGTGGATGCAATCTTTGATTTTGATGAGCCTCGAGCTATAATCAATAGGGAGAAGAAAATGAATGTTGAGACTTCAAGCAGTGAGAGGGAGATGAAGGAAGAACGCATTGAGCCACTTTCAAAGCGATTATGCTTAAAAGATGAAGATCAAGTGACTGAAGAGATGGAGAACGGTATCAAGAGTACAGATGTTGCATACAGGGCTTTCCACTGTTCCCAGGTCTCAGTTGCTTCTACACCCCTTGGTGAGGTAAGCATGCTTCTAAACTACAATGTTTCTTAGTTAAGGATCGGTTTTTTGATGCCTGGTTTTGATGACATAGTTAAAATGGTGGAGGAAAGGTACAAAAATGTGGATCCTATCTTCTCTGTTAAGAAAGTGATGGAAGAAGGGTGAAAGTTTCTTGTTACTAGGATAAGATCAAAAGTTCTAAGAAGCTGTAAATCTTTGTAATGGGGTGGATCATGTTGATGATGATAGTACTTGTAAAACTTTAAAATCAATGTTGATAATTAATTTATTTACGTTAGTGAATTTTTAAAGTTATTATAGTTGTAGGATATTAATAAGTTTTACGAATTAGTTGTCAACATTAATCAACAACTAATTTTAATATTTCAAAAAATAAAAAAGAATGCGCCAAGTGTGTGCATATTTTGTGAAACTCCAGTCCAAAACAAAGAGGATTTTTATTATAATACTAAAAACTTAACTATAACTATATTTTAATGCCATGTTGTTAATATGCAAAGCAAATTATTCATTTATAATAATTAGAAAATATCAGACCAAGAAAAAATGTTTTAAACGTTTCTATAAAATAATATGGTATTATGTGTCACGTGTGTGCGTATCTAATGAAAAATACATTTTAATTAATTTGTTCCTGCCTCTTAAAGAAAATTCTACCATTAGTGTCACTCTCTACACAGATGGCACACATAACACGTTTGCGTTAAGCTCATACAAGAGTAATGTGAATCAAGAGGAATAATATTGTTTATGCAATAAATTACTGTACTGCAGATTGGTAGAGTAGCTTCATAAATTAGGGAAGTAGGTGCTATCACAAGTACTGTGTATCACGAAGAACTATGCTGGAAATGATTAGGAATTGTGGCTAGATAGTGCGAAATGAAGAGATTGAACTCACTCTCCTAATGTTTCGGGATCGCTACAGAGAACAGACAAACATTAAGTGATTTAGACCGTCAGCTATCCACGAGGATGTTCCAAGTAACAAGGTAACTTATTCTTTGAGTGTTTTATGAACTACTATTATAATATTGAATGAATTGAAAGAGAGAGTATTTTGAGTTTGAGTTTTGTTAGCTAATTTGCTATAACCAATTTAGTTTTCTTGTCATATTCTACCATGTGTTTTTGCTGCTATGTTATTCCTTATTCTTTGTATTAAGCCTTAATAAAGAAATTTTCAGTAGATAACATTTTAAGATTTTAGTAAACAAATTCATGGTATGCTAAAATTAAGAAAACAAATGTAGAAATTAGGATATATATTAAATATATTATTATTATTATGCGTAATATATTCAAATCCTTTGATTTGAAATCAACGATAGACTGTTTGATGTCCACAAGGATAGTACTTGAATAAGAAGAAATTTTAGATGATGGGGGTACCATAAAACCCCTTTATTGCCAAAAAGCATACACAATTAGAACATGTCAAGTATGTGCATATTTTGTGATGCCTAGTATTGAATAAGTTCCCTATGAAATTTTAAATTATGCATGAAAAAACACATAGGTATCATGGATTTTAATGATAAATTCAAAATTTTAAGGTCAAAAACTTGTCATCTTGCAATGAATTTATTTACTTAGAGGACTTTGCAAGGTATCAAATTATATGCTATGAAAAAAAATTTAAAATTAGTTATGAACATTAGTAAAACATGATTGTACCAAAATTGCACAAGATTTAACCAATATAAAATCTTAGATTTTTTTTAAAAACTAGTACCTGTCATGTTTGTCCATATTTTATGATGGCCTAGCCGAAATTTTGCTAGAAATTTTTATTATTGCAAACCAAATTTAATTGCTAATCAGTTTTAATCATGTATATTCTATTAATATTCTCTAGAAAATGATGATCAATGTCATCGCTCTCTTCTTTCCTTATCCTCTATTCATCTCTGTCCTAACGCTATCGCTACAGGCTACTTTTAGCCGGGACCCACACCGGAAACCATGACTGATCCTCCACCCGGAGGTACTAAATCATTTCTAGCAGCTCTGAAAACTAAAAATCAACCTCTTGATATCACCTTACCCAACAATCCTGAATTCATACTTAAAACCCAACATCTCGGTTATGCCTCCTGCTCATACTCCGATGACGAGATTGATACCCTATCTGCGCATTACTAAAATGCCCTAATTGAAAAGTATCTAAAGGAAAAACCTACCATGAAGAAGCTAGAGACATCATTTAAATTTGCCCTATTCAAAGGTAGATACCAATTGGGATCCCTCGATTACAAGCATGTCCTCGTCAGTTTCGAGGAGACAACTGATTTTCAACGATGCTAGCTCAAGGGAGTTTGGAGTTTCAACTGTTCCATCATGAAAATTCTGAAATGGAATCCAGACTTCTGCCCAAATAAAGAATCCTCCATCGTTCCCCCTCTATACTACTATAACACTGCTACTATTGTTGCTATTACTAATACCCTTGGCTCCTTTATTAAGGCTATGTTTGGCAGAGCTGTGCTTATAAACAAAACTAGCTTATTTTGAAAGCAGGGGGAGACCAGCTTCTGCTTTTCCCTCAAAATAGCTTTTGCTTTAAAAATAGGCTGCTATTTTGCACTTTACCAAACACTAAAAAGTGTTTTGCTTATAAGTACAATAGTTTAAAAGCTCTTCCAAACAAAGCCTAAAAAGGATGCTGCTACCGAAACCTTAACTGGGCCCTCTGCTATCAAAATTTGTGTTGAAATAGAAATTTCAAGACCAATTAAACACACAATTATAACAGGCTCTCTAACTTCTAATAACAAATTCTCTGTTGAATATGAAGACATTCCCCTATATTGTCAGCACTTTGCTAAGATTGGACATAATCAAGGTAACTGTAGGAAGCAGAACCCAAACCTTACTCCTAATCAAACATGGATCCCCTCAGGAATTATTCCCCCAAAGAAACAAACAGTTGTTAAGCCCACCAAGCCTGTCAATCCTGCTATCAATTATGTTATCAATCATGTAGCCATCACTAACCTATCCACCCTGCAAAGTCACGATTCACCAATTCATGAGCACATTGTTCTTATTTAGTCATGGATAGATATAACGAGGTAATCTTCCGTCATTTTTGTTAATATTCCATAAATACCCTTACCATAAGCATTGTGAGAACGTTTCATTCCCACCACATAAAATCGCCTGAAATTTTAAATTCTTGGATTTCGAAGAAATAAAAAGATAATAAAATTAGGTCCATCAAAATTTTGAAAGCGATACTGCAAGGCTTAGAGTAAATTTTAGAAGATTGGTTACAAGTATACAAGGCATCATTCGGAAGAACTTGTGGAAGTATATGTGGAATAAAATAGGTTTTTTTATTACCCTCGATAAGTAAAACTTCAACTTCGGATGTAAAAGTTTTATTTTAGGGCCGTTTGTAACAGGGTTCGCGGATTTCAATGTCCATTTATAATATTAGACTTAGCTCCCCCCAACAGACTGAGAGTACTTGCAATGTAAAACTGGAGAGACACTAAACCGATTCACCAATTCATGAGCACAATGCTCCTATTTGGTCATGGACGGATATAGCAATGTAATCGTCTGTCACTATTTTTTAATATTCCATAAATACCCTTATCATAAGCGTTGTGAGAATGTTTCATTTCCACCACACAGAATCGTATGAAAATTTAAATTCTTGGTTTTCGAAGAAATAAAAAGATAATAGAATTAGGTCCATCAAAATTTTTAAAGCACTAGTACAAGGCTTAGAGTAAATTTTAGAAGATTATTTACAAGAATACAAGTCGTTATTTGAAAGAACATGTGGGAGTATATGTGGAATAAAATTGGTTTGTTTATAATCCTAGGTACGTATTAGTTGAACTTCGGATGTCTAAGTTTTATTTCGGGTCGAACATGATCTTTTTTGAGAATGCTAGTGTACATTTATAATTTTACACCTAGATCCTTCCGACAGAGTAGGAGAACTTGAAATGTAAAACTACTGTGAACTTTTTGGTATTCACATTTTCAGAATAATGGTGTTCCCATTTGTGCATAAACGGGACGTCATTTTGGGTTGCAATCTTAAGTGGGATTATTTTATAATACTTTTCCTAAATTTTATTGTGATGCACATATGCGATGTCACAATTTTCTAGTACAAAATGAAGCAAAAAGAGACACCAAACCGACGTGGTGCGAATTGAATTTTTCCGGCGGGAACCAAATTTTTGGGCCGAAAATTCCCCCAAACTAATTTTCATTTATATAACATTCAGCAATAAAACACATTTCCCATCAATTCTCCTCTAAATCCAACTATATGCCATTCTTTCCATTTCACAAAAACAAAACCAATAAAGCAATTACTCAAATTTCTTCTCTAAAAGATCAACAATAAGAGAATGGAGCATGTTCGGGTTTAAATTAATTGAGGTAGTTCTACATCCATTCCATGTTCATTTCCAATCTTTATTACATATACCTTCTACATGTTTTTCTTTCTCATAGATTAAAGATTGGATATTTTCATCAAGTATGATGATTGTGTAACATGTTGTGTGGTGCATATTTTTCGTATTTTCTAGATAGTGCAATGTTTGAAAGGTTCGATAAAAATGGCTTAGATTAGTGCTGATTGTGGATAATATCCATGTATTCGCATGAACACGGGTTGAATGTTTGACGTCGGTCATAGGTGATCGCCTTATATGATATGTGACCGGACAATGTGCAACGTCGCAAATGCTATGAAATTATTGTTCTAGAAGTTGAATATCCTATGTCGCTCTTTTGTCAAACTATGCGAAATCGTTCAACACTACATGCGATGTCACTTACAATCTGACCACATATTTTTAACATGTTCATATTAATGTCGTCTACGTAAGACTATATTATGGGACTGCCGAATTCTTACATAAACTTTGTTTCATGTGTGTTCTTTGTAATAGGACATAGAGAGTTATCGATGGAATTCTAGCGTGCAATGTGGACAACGTAGGTTCAATACATTAATTAACGTTTCAGTTTCATAATAACCTCATGTATTTTAATATAATCTAACATATATTTACAATCATTATTATAATATTGTACGAGAACCAATTTCTCCGAAACTAGTCCGCGAAGTCGCACCAAAACTGAACCGACGTCGCACAGACTGGTGGCCTTTTTGCGACGTCGCCCATGAAATGACGTCGTATTCAACAGCATTCCACGTCAGCATGCATGACGTTTCTAGCTAGGAGCATGAGATGTCGCAGACCCTTATCAGAGATTCGCCCTCATTCATCAACGACCTCGGCATTGGAGATGTAGCAGTAACCGCAGTCCCCTCATCTGACTTCTTGCTATCAACAAAGTCGCTCCATAAGCAGGCCGACGTTGTTTAGAACGATGTCACGGCTATAAAATCCAATCATCGATCATCTTCCTTAAACCGACGTCGCACACAAAATTACCGACGGTGGTCCAAATTTACCTCAATTTTTAAAGGGTTTAAAACTGAGGTAAACAGCCCTTTAGAATCGAGGTAATAGGTGTTGTTTGTTGTAGTGTTTCATTTGATATTAAATTAAATTCCCGCATCCTTTGATCTCAATTAAACTCCTTCAGCTAAATATAGAGGGAACTCCAGTATAGAATTAGATATTTATATAATATATAATTATAATTTAAGAAACTAGGAGATTTTTGGATTTAAAGTATGAATTTATATTATGAGGACACGACAAATTTAGATCATAAAATTAATTTATTTACTTAAGCGAATTTGAAATATGTTATAGTTGTATGATATTAATAAGCTTTAAAAATTAGTTGTCAACATTAATCACCATTATTATAACAAAATTTCACAACATTTGGCAAATATAAAATTTATTGAAATATTTCCAAAAAAAAGAAGAAAGTGTCTAGTGTGTGAATATTATGTGATGCAGAATTTTTATCATAATACCCAAAACATAACTATAAATCAATTTTAATCCCTTGCTACACAACAAAGTGTTCATCAATATTATTTTGAAAACATGTGACCAATAAAAAAATTATTTAATGTTTCAATATAATAATGTGCTATTGTTTGTCATGTGCGTGCATAGTAAATGAAAAAAACATTTAAATCCTAGCGATTAAACTCTTCGATATCATAAGGTTATCGGAACATCATTTGGAGGAAAAAATATTGCGACACGGGAACGAAATGACATGTTATCAATGGAGAAAAAAAACTAATACCTAGGTACTGGATAGTTAGCGAGAACTTAGTATTTTTATGGATATAAAGTTGAGGATGGCTAGAGTGTTATAGACAATAGAAAGAGATTTGATCAGATAATTTTTTTGTAGGGTCTACTAAATGATGTTGTGTCACTTGGAAGATGAACTCATTTGGAAGCTATAAATCAAACTCAATAATTCACCATAAAAACTCATTAGACATGGATGCAGAGATGGAATCTACAAGAAAGTAAATGTCACTCTCAAACATCAAACGTGACCATAAAAAATACCATGCAAGATAGGATAAGAAGTTATTGAAAAAAAATTATATAATCCAATCACCACATACCAATTGTTATCAGTGCGAACCACATATAATCATCCATACCATATCAAATAAATGTGGCATATATACTAAATATAAATTTCTCTCCTCGAGGTAAAAAACGTGAAATAAAATTTCATGTTTCTTGTAGTGCTTATTACAGATCAACGGGAAAGGGTGATTGTGGCAGCAATAAGGGCAGTTGAAATCCACTCCTCACTCCACGCTGAAGTCGCTGCTCTGAATTACGGATTAAGAAATGGCAATTGAACATCAAATCCGGTGAATTCAAATTTCTGATGAAATCTGCCCCAAAGTTTTGAATTCACAATTTCTGATATATACAAGGAAGCCAATAGTGTTTGCTGACTTTTTGGCAAAAAATTGACAGTACACAAAACATGTAAATCTATCATTTTCTTTTGCAGGTCTACTAGGTGAAATCCGAAACAAGATTTTGTTGGACGCAATCTACTTTCCTTAAATTAGGAAAGTTTAGATTTTGCTTATTCTGTATAATTCATAATGGCCTGTAATCTATGATTTCAGAACTAATATTTTATAAACTCTTCATGTATTTTCTATGTACTAGTTTCCACGCTTATAATTTAGCGACTCGATAGGTCACAAATAGGAAAACGTATAGATCAAGCGAGTTGAAATTTTTATTGTAAAGTAAGGTATTACTTCCCCATCATCCTTGTACTGTTATTTTATTTTAATAAACGTATAGGGGTATGCCAAACTCCCACTATAATAAGTGGTATTTAATTATATTAAATAATAGTAATATTGTGTGAATATTACTTATGGATAGAATAGAATCATTTTCCTTTTGTGTATAGGTCTTTCGTATCTCTATATATTGTAACTCAAATCATGAATACAATCACAACATTACACCCTTATTTTTTAAAAATTAAAAACACATTGAAGGCTCACTACAGATAAAACAAACGTCCCCCTTCTTTTTGATATAATAAAAAACTTCTCTCATCATTGGGTCACAATAAAATTTCTTGCTCTAACAGTGAAGAATCGCTCTCCATTGAATTCGTTCCTGATCAAATTTACAATTATACATGAAAAAACTCCAAGATATTTTTTATTATTTAAATGATGAATTTAAATTATTAGGTCCCAAAACATTAAACCTTGCAATGAATTTTCTTACGTAAACAAAGGTAATATATATTTAATTTTATGCTATTAATACACTTTTCAAATTGGTTTTGAACACTAATAAAATATTATTGTAACAAAGTCGCACAACATATAACAAACATAACATCGTTGAAAGTTTCAAAAATATATATTAGTACATGTCATGTTTGTACAAAATGATGCCCTAGCCCAATATGAAAGTGATTTTTATTATAATACTTAAAACATAACTGTTACTCAATTGTAATCGTATGCTATCATTACAAAAATAAACAAGCCTTTTGCCTCATTTCTACATGACTTTTTATCTCGGATTTTAGTCCCAAAAAAATTGAGGTAAATATTGGCGTAGTAAAAAAGTATTTTTTTACCTAGGTTCAGAACCGAGGTAAAAAAGATTGTTACCTCAGTTTCGGACTGACATCGGCAAGTTTTGTGAGTAACGTCGATACAAGCAATAAGGCCGACGATAGAAGACCATACCTGCGACTTCATTCTGGCCGACGTCGGCATGTACAGGGATCGACGTTGGTCAGAGCAAGAAGGCAGACAATGAGAGAGGAAATGATGTGACTTCGGGCAGGCCTACGTCAATCTTAATAATTGCAACATCACGCATTGCGGGGAACCCATGGTGTGTGCATCCTGACATGAAACAATGACCAATACAACGTCATTTTGATGGGCCGATGTCGCAAAAAAAACTGACGTCGGTTTAAGCGACGTCGGTAACATGATGTCGATGTACCAGTTTGTGCAACATCGCCGGTTAATTGTGGAGACATTGATTCTAGTACAATATTATATATTGTAATATTTTATAATACAAACAATCGTTTGTCAATAGTCGTTATTTAAAATTCGATAACTCGTAACATGGTTAAACATCATAAAACAATCATTTGTTGTTCAATTAATGCAGAAAAGAAAGACATGCTCAAAACCAAAAAAACTATGACATACATTAAAAATATATGTTACAATCCAATAAAATACATAAGGTTAACGTAAAATTGTCATATTAATTGTATTGAACCTCCATTGTCTAAATAGTACAACTTTAACACTGTCAGGGCGATAAGTTTAATCAAAAGTCCATCTATAAGAATGCTGAAATCCCATCGATAACTGTCCTATTACAACCAATCCACAGGAAAAACAATTATGTTAGAATTGGGCAGTTCCCAAATGAAATACGGAAAAAATAGTCATACGTAGACGATAATAATCTCCCCCGGGAAAAGTAATCGATTTGCTTTAATAAGACGTCACATACATGCATCGTCGATGTCACAAGAGCCGACCGATCAGCGGCATCGAACATTATTCGAACACCTCAGCATTTCCAGACCTATGCGATGTCTGTCTATGTTCGGTACCATATCGCAAGAGCTGATTGACAGTAAGTGATGTCACACATTCAAAGTTTATTCATACGGAAATGTAACTATTGTCCTCAGTCATCCCTAATCTAAGCCTTTTTTTCTACACTCCTTACAAACATGGAACTATCTTGGCAATAAAAAAATTATATACTATATAACATGGAACACAATCATCATACTTTATAAAAATATCCAATCTTTGTTCCATGAGAAAAACAAACTTATACAAAATCACTAATAAAATTTCTAAATGAACATGGAATAGCATAGAAAACAACCTCAAATAATTTGAACCCGGATACTTGTTGATGTTCGACAAAAGCAATTTATTTTGGGCACTTTAATTGGTGTAATGGTTTGGGTGGAAAGGATATTGTGGAGTTGGGTTTGGAGGTGAAATAGGGTTGGGGCAAATTTTAGCTCAAATTTTGAGCTTAAATTTTTTGTTCCTGCTGGAAATTTCAGTTTCATCAACGTAGGTCAAGGGTCGGTTTTAGGTTCGTTATTTTCGATACCCATGCAATGTCGCACACATGAGCCATAGTCTAATTTTTTTAAAAGTGTCGAAAAACTCCATTTTTAGATTGTGGCCCCTTCTATTGACCCATTCATGCCCAAATCAGAACATCATGGTCATGACAATGTGAATTAGATAAGGGTATCACCAATTTTTCATTTTAACTCCTCCCACTTTCTTGGAGGTACCTAAGTGCAAAAAGTAAAAAAGTTCTCCGGTTGTCCCAAAATCAATTCCGGTCATCCCAGAAGGGACCTTTTCCATTCAAAATCAAACTTATAATGCATGAAAGCGATAAATAAACTTGAACAATCCAATGGAGACTACCAAAAGATCTTCCGATTTACCATTGTATACTTACAAGGAATCATCTACAATTTACTCTAGACCACGTACTAGAGCTTTTAAAAAAACTTAATAGATGGAATTTTATTATCTTTTACATTCATAAAAAATCAATAATATGTAATTTCTTGTGATTCTATGTGGAGGAAATTATCATTCTAATAACGTTCATCGTAAAGGTATTACTGGAATACTAATAAAAATGAGGGACAATTATCCCAGTTCGCATCCCTTTTAGACAATATGCATAGTCTCCATGTCAAAAATTTGTCCTTATGTTTGGGTACAGAGGTCTGAAGCGTAGGGAATATGCAAGGAAGTATGGGGCATAGTGTAATTTTTAAAAAGTTCAAAACTCCCTGTGAAGATTTCGGTCCCTTCCATTGACCCGTTGATACCAAAATCAGAACAACGTGATCGTGACGTTGTGAATTAGATAAGGGTAAATCCAATTTTTCATTTCGACTTCTCCAACTTTCTTGGAGGGATTCAAGTGTAAAAACTAAAAATGTCACCGACTGTGCTAAAATTGATTTCAATTGAATCAGACGCTTATAAAGTTCATGAACATTTATAAATTTTAATTAATAGTTTCTGATATATTATTAACCATTAGTAAGGTCATTTATATTCATTTTGGTCAGACGCAAGCCCATTTGCTATGCTAGGGCTGAAATTGTTAGGCCCACATTCAGGTTAGCCGACGTTGTTCATACTTTGGTCAAACATCGGTAAGGCCAATTGAAGTGTGATGTTGCACATATCAAGGAGGAATTCACAATGGTTGAAAATGGCTATATATATGGAACCCACCTCATTAATCAGTTCAAACATTTATCTTTTCATCGAATTCCAACAGTCCCCCAACCTCTCTTCTCAAAAGATATGGTCTTTAGATTCTTTAAAATCTTCCTTTTCTTTCCCTTCAAATTGTTATATATATGGTGTATGAATGTGTTGTATTTTTTTCATTTTGTAGTTCCTATGGATTACGGTTCAAGGTTATACACATTTCATTTCTAGTTTTTTGGAAAATTTTGTAACTGGTTTTAGAGCTTGAATTTTTTTTAGGTTTCTGCAGTTATGGATGTATCTTCTAGGTTTGAATGCAATGTCGCTAACACTTTGGTCCACCTTCATGTTGTGTTATAATTTTACGACGTGCTCATTCATAGTTGTGTTATGTTTTCTTGCATGGGATGTCGCACCCTTCTCGGTTAACTATCATCAAATAGGTGGGCAATGTCGGTTACCGTCGTCTATGCTGGCTTCATGCATTAAAATGCACACTCGTTTGTCTATCGCTCACCATTTTTTCTCTAAACAACTGATGAGCAACGTCGCACGAACATGTTGGCCATGCATTTATTTTGTATTGACATGTACGTGCGACGCCTGGCCGACTTTAATGATTAATTTAGCCAATTTCTATCCAACCAATTTCTATCCATATATGTATTTCATCCGGGAGAATAGGAATTTCAGGAATCATGCTGACAATGAAGGTTCCAGTAATCGTTCCCCAATAGAGGCTAGTGATTTTTTGTTTAGTCTTCTACATTCCTTTAATTTTATTACTTATATTCTTATTTAATTATTCATAATATCATAAAGCAATGAAGACATTTAGCAATTCGGATGATGAGTGTGTGCGGTATTCATTCAGTGATACCATTCCATATTTCATTTATACTTTGAGCCAAATGAACTTTGATCGAGTTCCAATATTGGTAAGTCGACCTACCCATTAAACATATATTTTATTTTAAATTAACATTTTCTCTAGATTACTTTCATCTATACTAACTATAGTTTTCCGATTATAATTTCATACATCTCAAGCCAAATTGTTCCACTCCAACCGAAAAGTCAAGGCACCAGTTGTTAGGCAGGAATACATGTGCGACGTCGGTCATGGTTCGGCAGCTTGTCGACTAAACCGATATAGGTGCGATGTCGCTGCTTGCGAAGCGGACAACACAAGGGTCCAAAACAATGTCATTTCAAAACATCTATAAATATGGGGTCCCTCATAATCAATTCAAGCTTTGTGTTCCCAAGTTTCCCGCAAATTCCAACAGTTTGTCACCCCCCTCTTCTCTTCTCTTGTTAAAGGTAGGGTTTTCATAATCTTCCAACACCTTCATTTTAGTAATTTTTCCTTGACATTGTTTGATCTATGGTTTGTGACTTTATTGTGCTTTTGCTTTTCTAGTTCCTATGGATTTGTTATAGAGTGAATTTTCTTTAATGTCCACCTAGGTACTATGTTTTAGTATGTTTTGGCACCTTTTTGGATATTTTGGTTTTTTTTGTTATTTTAGAATGATTTTTTATAGTTTTCTGCGATCTTAGCTGTCCCTGCTAGGGTTATATGCGATGTCGCTAGCCTATCGTTTAACCATTGGTCTATGTGAATAGAGTGCGACGTCGTACATTCTTATTTTTAGTGACATGTTCTTTTGAATAACACGTCAAACCTTTATCGGTTTTTCCATCGGTATAACCAATGGGTTACCAATGTTGAATACATGCGTTTCACCTTGTTTTAAAATTGTATATGAGAACTCATTCTTCTGTCGGTCACAAATTCGATTTTGTAGACTATGGAATGACGTCGCCGGTATATTTCGACAATGCCACTGTTTTGGATCGACATGTACGTGTGATGCATAACTGATGTCACATATTTCATTTCCAAGGATTTTGTCCTATAAAATTTTCATATATTATTCAGGAATAATGGCTGGTGAAGGATCTTCCAGTTGCCTCCTTTTCAAGGTCTTTTACCATTTTACACACATATTTCCTTATACATCTTCACAGCTTTTCAATTTTTTTTTGTTTTTATATAGTTCTCTGCATAACGAAGCGACCCAGAGCTTCTTGTGTTCAACCTTGAACAACATATAATGGTTGTTGATAGCCAACATTCTACTGCACTCTGGAGCAGCAGAACTTTGGGACAAACCTCATTTTGCTAAGGCCTATGGTTAGCTAATTAAATGCATGTAAGTATTTGATTTTAAATTAATATTATTTATTGTTAATTGCATATATGTGTGTATAATAAATATATTTTTTGTAATTTATTACATCCCGAGGGACTTCATTTCACTCCTGCCGAATGGCAAGGCTCTCGTTGTTCTGAGGTGCTACTGGAGACTGTGGTGCATGAACTACTCAAGGTGTGGGAAGATCAAGGCTCTGTTCCCGAAGGGTTTTGACGAGTTCCTTTCCTAAAACCGCCTACCCATTGGGTACACCTTGTTTTCGAAGTCATAAAAGTTGGGGGACGATTGTCTTTAAGTTTATCATAATGCGAGTTGATTGAGTTTATCACAATTTTTGTTCTGCTGGAACTAAAACAATTCTTATTCAAAATTTATGTACTAATTGAAAGGATATTTTCATGACTGTTTTTTTCTAATAATTTAACTACCTTATTTGAACAACATATATTTGACTATAAGTTCTATTTTAGCTGTTTATGACTGAACAAATACATTTGTAGGTCAAAGTCATTATTTCTCAAAAACATTTAATATCTAAAAGTTCTAGGTGTAACTTACCTGCGCATCGGTTATCCATCGCATTACATGCTGGTAAAATGACATATAATGCAAATTTGGCTTGCCTTATTAAACATTATATGCGATGTCGCACGCTATTAGGTAATATTATTTATTTTTTTATAAAAACTTTTACTTTTGTTAATATAATAACCGAGGTAGAAAACTTATTATTTACTTCAGTTATTTTTTAACCGAGGTAAAAAATATCTTCTATTTTGAAAAAAATTAACCGAGGTAAAAAACCTTTTTACTTCGTTTATTTGACCTTAGCCAAAAAACCAAAGTAAAAGGAGCGAAGTAATAGATCATTTTCTTGTAGTGTATTAATATGCTCTATAAATTAAAATATTCATCAATATTCATTTCAAAAAATTTGAAAAAGCTTTTCTTGTTCGACTTTGAATTGAAGCTTCTATACAATACATAGTGTCTATGAGGCTACATCTGAAGGAAGTACAAACTTGGAACTAGCTGCTTTTGGTGAGAAATTCTCTGCACAAGTGAAATTTAGAATTTTTAAGGGGTGTATTCCCTTGCATGAGAAGTCTTTTAGTAGTCATCATTATACACTGATTTAAAGTTAATGCAAGAACTTGATGAAATGAAAGCGAAAAAAAATTGATCTCATTATTTGCACCATTGACGAGGAAATTAGGATAAATTACGATGACAAATGCTCCTAGTCATTTTGCTGATACATGGTGAAGTTTTCAATGCCAGTTGAAGTTTAATTGAAAATAAAAAAAATATTTAAAAAATCAATATTTCTAAAAAACTAGTATGTGTTATGTGCGTGCATATTTTGTGATACCCTAACACAATATGCAAGAAATTTTTATTATAATACTCAAAAAAAACTGTAACTCAATTTTGTGACCAAGTAAAAATATTTTAAATATTTCAATAAGAAAAATTATATCATGTGTCATGTCAATGCCTATTTAATACAAAACACCTAGTACATAGAATGGATAACTATACTGCCCAACTAGCGGCCTTGCCTTTTCTTGGAGAAGGATCTTTTCTCAATTTACATATTCTACAAAGTCATCAAACAAAGATTGTTTCGGTATATAGTTTTTAAATACTCTCAACATGACTATCCCTCTCCTGTAACGCAACTCTTGAGCATCTCTACTGTTGGTTATTATTTTATTTTCATTGTTCTCTAATATAGAATTATTTCAAAAGAAATTACAATTATAAACTAAAAACTCAAAGATTTTTGGACTTTTAGGATGGATTTAAATCTCAGGACACAAAAAATTTAGATCTTGAAATGAATTTTCTTACGTATGTTTAATTGTATACTATTATTACGATTTACAAATTAGTTGTCAACGTTAATAAATATTATTGCATATGAAATTTCACAACTTTTGATAAAATCGTTACAGTATTTTTGGGGAAAAAATTGGTACGTGCCATGTGTGTGCTTATTTTGTGACGACCCAACCTAATATGCAAGGCATTTTTATTATGATAATCAAAATGTACTATGACTCAATTTTTATCATGTGTTATTAATATTCTCAACAAAATATTCTTAAATATTAAATTGAAAATATATGACCAAGTAAAAATGTTTTAAATGTTCCAATAAAATGTAATTTTGTTGCGTGTCGTGTGTGTACCTATTTAATGAAAAATACATTTCCTATTAATTTTTTCAAGTCCCAATAATTGACTAAAATACTGGTCTACAACTACTGATAAACAATATTGAAATAGAAATAGGTTTTAAATCTTTTGAAAATATAATTTTGTGAAGAAAAATGAAAGTTGCATGATTCTCAATCGTGCTTCATACTCAACACAAGAGATAATGTGAACATTATTCAAATTTAAACTACTATTGTGGAAAATTATTTTTTGTTAGAGCAACGAATTATTTTTTAATATTGTTCTAACTGCTCACTTACTTTGAATACCCACTGTTGATACAAAAAATACCACCCCCTAATGCTTCCGGTTCATCAACCAATAAATGTCCAAAAAGAGACTTATCGTAGATAAGCAGCTCTGCTTTTGCGTAATAGCAATGACTCACAAATTAATTATGAGTGTGGAGGTTCAACTCGTAAAGAAAGTGGAGTCTAAAAAACTACTATAACTTCAATAACTTTTTGATGATCCTTTACTCTAACAACATCTAGGGACAATGTGATATCTAACCCGGTAATTTCTCAACCCTTCCCCCTCTTACTAAGAGTACATAATGTTCCTCAAAATTCCCCGATGAATACCTCCTGTAACTACAGGGAGAACACCCAGTAGAGAGATCCAATCTTGAGTGAAATAAATATCACTTGAGAAATAGTTTTCAATATAACCATCATGCAGTAAATCAACAAAGCCCAAAGTTATATTTCTTTCGCCTTCAAGTTTTCCTACTACATTATCGGAGTGAATATGATCTCCGCCAGGCATACTTAATGCTTTAGCTAGGAAAGTGCATATTATGGTTCTACTTCCTATCAGTAACTTCATTTATTGCATAGTGGATGCTAATACTGTTGAGAATTGATTAAATCTAATTTAGCGGAAAATTAATTATCTAATCCCGAATCTCATGCGTATATTTAATTCGAATCTATCTAGGAGTTTATATTACCTTTGAAGTGTGCTTTACCGTCAGATTCGATCAACCACAGAGACGAGAATCCCATATGTGATTCCTCTATACGTATCAACACAGCACGATCGGATCGCCTACACCACAATCAGCTTAGAATATTGATCAGCAAGCAAAGACCCGGTCTTTTTTCTTCTCTTTACGGTGAGGTTTGTTTTCTGAGAATGATTGGATTAGTTTCTGATTTCTGCCGTATGGAACGGCCAGGGTTCTAATAATCTTATACTAAACATTTCTGTAAAAATATCTATTTATACAGAATGATCATTAATCCAAGAAACCCTAATCCAAGTCAATGTGGCCCTAGGCCAATTAGACTTAATGAGTTCTAAACTCAATATATAAATACTATCTGGGCTACAAGCCCAATAGTCATTTCTTTTATCCAATTTCATGCATTGTGTGTGACCATATAGGTTCAGTTATAATAAACTGCAAGTTCAATATAATTGATGCTAGCGGATCGTAAGCGGTTTCCAGCTAAACATTCTGATCACTCCAAATAACTGAATTAATTATCTCCGTAATTAATACTCCAACTATATATGGAAAATGCACATTGACTGAAAGACAATATTCCAACAAATATGTAAGCAATTATCTTTGCAAAAATTAGACCTGTTAGTATTTGCACTGAACCCATATGTTAATTAATCATGCTCTACAGAATGTTCATTAAGTTTGTTTTAAAAGCATTTGATAAAGAAAAAATGTTTGAGAGGTTTCAGTAAAATAAAATACTCATTCGTTCCATGTTTGTACCTATTTAATGAAAAATACAATTCCCATAATTTTTTTCTAGTTCCAATAATTGATTAAAATAATAAAGTTAGGCTTTAAATATTTTGAAACTATAATCTTGTAACGAAGAATGAAATCGAAAGTATCTCAATCGTCCCTTTGTACCCAAAACAAGAGATAATGTGGCACAATGATTCATATTTAAACTTCTATATATTAATGAAAATCAAAAACAAATTATAGGATCCAAAGAAATTTTAAGATAGTACTTACTACTCGTTGATTGTGAAGAATAATTGAAGAATGAACAAAAATCCCCCTTTATTTCATATCAATAAACTTCCCAAATCCTTTATCTTAATCAAATTCTTTCTGCTAAATATTGAGGGAAGTCCAATATAGAATTAGATTTTGATAAACTTTACAATAATAATTTCAAAAAATCAAAGAATTTTGGATTAAAAGGATGAATATATGTTATTAAGAAACATGGCATTTAGATCTTTAAATTAATTTATTTACGTTAGGGAACTTAAAAGTTATCATTCTTGTATGCTATAAATAAACTTAACAAATTATTGTCAACATTAATTAACATTGTTGTAAAAGATTTCACAACATTTGACAAATACAAAATCATTGCAATATTTCCAAAAAAGAATCGCCAAGTGTGTGCATATTTTGTGATGCTACAGCCTAATATACAGATGATTTTTATAATAATAATCAAACATAACAAAACTATATTTTAATCCTATGCTATTATTATGAACAAAGAATTGTTCATCAACAATAATTTGAAAACATGTGGCCAAGAGAGCATGTTTTAAATGTTTCTATAAAATAATATACTATTGTATGTCACGTGCGTGTATATTTAAAGAAAAATATATTTTAATTAATTTGTTCTTGCCTTAAAAGTAAATTCTATCATTAGTGTCACTCTCTACACAGATGGCCCACATAACATGCTAGAGTTCTCTTCATGCAAGGGTAGTGTGAATTGAGAGAAAAAATGATGTTAATGTAGTACATTACTAAAGTTAAGATGGGTTGAGTAGCTTTATCAATGAAGGGAAAAGGTACTCTCACCGGCACTATTTGGCACAGAGAACAATGTTGGAAATGCTCAGGATCATGGCTACATAGTGCGAAATGATGAGATTGAACTCACTCTCCAAGAGTTCCGAGATCGCTACGGAGAAGAGTCGGACATTAAGTGATTTAGACTGTCAGATCTCCACAAGGATGATTCAGGTAACAAGGGCACTTCCTCTGTGTGTTCTTTATGAACTACTATTGTAATATAGAATGAATTCTAAGAGAGGGTGCTTTTTTTAGCGTCTCATCTTCTTGGCACAAGGTAATTCCTAGCTCTAGGGTGTCCAACTTGTTAGAGTTTGGTTAGCTAATTTTCTATTACCCATTTCGTTTTCTGGCCATATTCTACCATGTTTTTATGTTGCTATGCTAGTCCTTATTCTTGGTATTAAGCTTTGAGAAAACAAATTTTAGTAGATTACATGTTAAGAGTGTAGTAATCAATTCCATAGTATGAAATTCAAAGAACAAATGTAGAAAATCAGGATATATATACATATTTGTGTGTCTATATATATATATATATATGTGTGTGTGTCTATAGGGGAGGATTCAGAAGACTACCTATTTATGTGAGACAAAATCTAACCCATTCATTTACTTCATCCGATGGCAGAGCATAGTCTTTCGTTTCCCAATATCATAACCACATTAACTTAATTAAATATCCGCAGCATACCCACATTGAATTACGTCTCTCTTAGTCAAACTCTTTGTTGTAAAAACTTGATAATCTCTAGTGATCTTTTTTTTTTTTTAAATAAAATTACGTTTATTGCATGCATGTTGGTTTCGTTCTCCAACTTGCTCTGTTGATCCAGTTTAATAGTATATTATCGGATGTCCAAGTATTTCCATTATTTAATTTAGTGTCTTGAGTGCATGTATTTGAATTGGCTAATGGCCTTAACAAAATGTCCAAATGATTCCTTTTTTTAATGTTTGATTTTGACATAGAATTGATGGATAAATACCTAATTACCTGCCATTTTTTCCCTAGATGATGAAGGTAACAGTCTAACAGACCTCCATCAACATCTTGGATTTGTAAATTATCATGTTCGTGAGACAATTTTATTTCACATTTAAATATTTTCATGTTTATGAAACAACTTATACGTGCTTAACCACCATTTTTAAGTACCTTAAATATAAAATTTTAGGTGTTTCAATCATAGTTTGTGAGTACTTTAAATGTAACATGTAGGTGATTCAACCGTCTCTTGTAAGTACTTTATGTGTAACACGAAGGTGTTTCTTTTATGACTTATGTGTTCCATGAGGACAACTCAGTGCTTAAAGTATAACTCATAGGTGTTTCAACTAATGCTTGTAATTGCTTCAAATGTAATATATAGGTGCTTCTTTTATAATGTGTGTGTGCTACGAAATCAACTTGGTGCTTAGAATACAACTCATATGTGTTTTAACTATTTATTGTAAGTGCTTCAAATAGACATATAGGTGCTTCTTTTATAACTTGTGTGTACTACAAAAATAAGTTGTTGCTTAAAGTGCAACTGCCAAGTACTTCAACAAATGCTTGTAAGTGTTTCAAATGTAAAAATGTAGGTGCTTGTTTTATAAATTGTGTCAAATTCTCCGAAGAAAGCTCTACGGCATAAACTTTTTTACTCTATTGTCACCCCGTATTTTAAGAAAACAAAGGGCGCTAACAGGGTGGATTACAAAGGGAAAAGTTGTATTAAGAGCATTACTGGAGGTTTTAATAAGAACAAAACGTCGAATTTTTTTTCCAGACCATAAGTATGACCCGAAATAGGAAGGTCCGCATCTTTTTTTAAATTATTTTCCGTAACTTTATTAATTTCTTTGAAATTCTGGCCATTAGATCAAATATATTAGGGGCTAGGATTTGGTCTTATGTAAGTGTTTGGTCTCACATAAGATAGGTTGTCTCACATGATTCCAATTCCATGTCTCTCTATATATATATATTATATATATGTCTGTATATGTATATGTATATATGTGTGTCTATAAATATGTATATGTATATATATGTCTATATATGTGTGAATATATATGTGTATATATATATATATATATATATATTTGTATGTATCTAAGTATATATTATTGTTATTAATATGCTTAATATATTCAAGTCCTCTTACTTGAAATTTACGTTTGATACTGTCTGATCTCCAAAAGAATGGTACTTGAAGAAGAAGAGATTTTAGATGATGGGGTATAATAAAGCCCCTTTATTACCATAAAGTCCACAAAATGAGAACGTGTCAAGTGTGTGCATCTTTTGTGACTTCCTGTAATGAATTAGTTCCTTATGAAATTTAAAATTACACATGAAAAAAGACATAGGTTTCATGGATTTTTATTTTTCAAATTCTTGAGTGCAAAAACTTTTCATCTTCCAATGAATTTCTTTACTTAAATGACTTTGAAATATATCAAATTATATGCTATGAATAAAATTTACAACTTAATAAAACATTATTGTACAGAAATTGCACAAGATTTGACAAATATAAAATCTTTAAAATGTTTCAAAAATTAAAACTTATACGTGTCATGTTTGTTCATATTTTATGATAACCTAGCCGAATATTTTTTAGCAAATTTTATTATTGTACACTACATTTAACTATTACACAATTTTAATCCTATAAGTGTAATTAATATGCTCTACAAAATGTTCATCAATTTTAATTTCAAACCATCCGATAAAGTAAAAATGTGATGGAGATCCCTAGACGACTACCACCACAAATGAAGATATACCACATCTTGATCAAACATTCAAGGGTTATGCCCGGGATCCTCTAAGTGACATGGTTGGAACTATGACAAGGTCAAGAATGAAGCTTAGGGATGCGGCATTGAATGGTTTGATTGATCGTCATCATGATGAAGAATTTATGAAGAAATCGGCAAGGGTTTGGATTACTTATTCAAGTTTGTCGATTAACTGAAAACATTATGAAAAACACTATACTCTTTTTCTCATTGGGTTTTTTAATGAGGTAGTGTGATCATTGTAACATTATTTTATTTCACTCCAATAAATCGGCCATGTAGGCTTTTGAAGAGTTCATAATTTTCAAACCCAGTCCAATTGGGGTTTCAAAAATATTGTCATTTATTTTGATTAGAATCAGAACGAAGCAAAACATCCTTGGCCGAAAAACATCAGGGGTTTTGAGTTTCTGAATTTATTTATTTTTAAAATTTGTGTATTAAAATTATAAATTCTTTAGTGTCTTATTCTAACTGTTTGTGTTTGATCTTTCTTAGCAGGAAGGTTGAATCTTGAGTCGAAGGACGTCGAAGGGTCCGAGAGTTAGAATACTTCGG
>JAULKM010108801.1:0-57072 GCA_032355605.1 Rubia tinctorum
CCCCCCCCCCCACAACTGGAAGAAAGCTCTTGAGATCTTTAAGAACATGTTGGCGGAGCAAGTAGTGCTCATAATGATGCAAATCAACAATAGTATGCATTTAAACGTCAAAGACAGAGTATCTTTCATTCTTATCAAGCACATGAGTGAATCAGAGATTGCATATCGCACACGTTTGACAGCCGCTTTGAATGTGACACGGTTCTTGCCAAATTAAGGTATGGTTTTGTGTGGCCATGATGAAGGGTTGGATTCTCTTAATAAGGGAAATTATCTAGAATTGGTTGAGTGTTATTGCAAGTGAGGTGATGTTAGCCTTGGAAATTGCAAGCTCACATCTCCCTAAGTACAGAAGGAACTCGCAAGTGCTTGTGGTAGTGAGGTAACAAATATTATTGTTAATGAAATTGGAGATGGTTATTATTATTTTTGGTTGATGAGGCTAGAGATGCATTAATAAAATAGAGAAATGCGGGTTGTTTTGAGATACGTCAACAAACAAGGATGCTTTCATGAACGTTTTCTTAGTGTTGTGCATGTGCGTAATACTTCAGCTATTAGTTTGAAGAGTGTTATAGATGAATTGTTTGCAAAGCATAAATTATCACTATCAAAGTTGAGTGGTTAGGGATATGATGGAGCCTCAAATATGGGAGGAGAGTAAAATGGATTGAAAGTTTTGATATTGAAAGAAAACTCATCTGCAAGGTATGTCCATTGTTTCTCACCTGCTTCAATTGGTTGTTCTTACTGTTACTAATGATAATCAATTTTTTTGTGAGTTTTTCATTTATTTTGGTAAGATTTTGAATTTAGATGGAGCTTCATGTAAAACAAAAGACATGCTTCTTTATTTAGAACATACTATAATTTAATAGGGATTGGAGAATGGGGATATTGTGAGTGGAAGATGCAAAAATCAAGAAACTAGTTTGAGAATGTCGGGGGATACTTGTTGGGGATCACATTATACAACTATTATTCATTCCATTACTATGTGGGATTCTATTTTGCAAGTGATTTAAAATGTCCACAATGATGGTGACTCACAATTTAGTAAATCTTTAGTGATAGGTTTGCTTAAAGCATCACAAAAACAAATTTATAACTATCTATTTGCTCAAGCAAATAAATAGTTATGGAAAAAATTACGATGCTTTTGATGAAGCATTTTTTGGGAGTGGAAGATTTTTTGTCCCTTTGCCACAAAAGAATAAAAATATTGTGTTGGTTGTGAGTTTGGTGAATACAATGAAGTTTGAGTTGCAACAATACAGAGAAGTTGGTCGGGATGAGTTATTGAATGAAGTAAACACATTTAGTGTTAACCATGACATCTCGTTAGTTATATATGGAAGATGAATGGAGAATTTGTGGTCTTAGAAAATGACTTACAGAAATGCAGACCAGTGATAATTATTATCATGTTGATACTTTTCTTCAGGTATTACTTTTTTCTATTTACATACTTTATTTGAATTGTACTTTTTTTCATTTCTAAATGCTAACATTTTATTATTTGAATGCCAGGTTGTTGATAGGATAATTCGTGAAATGAATAATCGGTTTCTAGAAGCAAACATATAGTTACTCACTTGTATGACTTGCCTTAATCCAAGAGATTCATTTTGTAAGTGAAATATTGGTAAGTTAGTTTGTCTTACTGAGCTATATCCAAGTAAATTTTCAATAGAAGATTGTTCCCGGCTTCATCAACAGCTTAGTACTTTCATTAAGAATGTACAACTTGATCATGAGTTTTTGGCTATTGAGAACTTCAGAAGTCTTGCTCAAGAGATGGTTCAAACAACCAGACATACAACTTTTTCACTGGTATATTGTCTTATTGAGTTAGCTTTAGTTCTACCATTTACAAGTTGCAACTGCTTCTCTTTAACGCATTTTTTCAGCCATGAAAAGAATCAAGACTGATTTACGCCACAGAATGGGAGATGAATAAATGAATGATGTTATGACAGTGCATATTGAGAAAGCGATTTTTGTTGGGATTGATAATGAACTGATTTTTCCAATGTTATCAGCATATGAAATATCGTAGGATGCAATTGTCCCAGTTGTTAGTGATTGTACTTCTAGAAACGCAAGTATTAGAAAGTAGTTTTTCATGTAGTGATTTGTCGTACTCGTAAAAATCTATTTATTATGTATTCATCTTATTATGTAAGCGTTGTTCGTTAAAATTTTGTCGTATTAAGCGTTCAAAAAAATTCTCTCTTTTTCAGCCACCGTTACATAACTTCCTGGTTCCTCTAATGCTTTATGTAATGCTATGATTTCATCACTGGTCGGACATCCCCACAAAAATGTTCTAAAGATTTACTAGACGATCAAAACTATCCCACCGTCCCATTTCAAATTTCACATTTTGACTTTTAACAGTTAACTTGGAAAATATTTTATCCTTAATATCTTTCATTAAGAATAATTAAAACTTGTGAAAATTTAATGTTTTGAAAATATATGTTATATCGAATCTAACAATGTATCACACAATAGTATTTATTCTTATATACCAATTCAATTTTAGAGTCAAAGTTAAGAAGCTTTGACTAGATAAAAATAAATTGTACCTTGAAATGGGAAAGATGAGTGTTTTAAGTTATAGCACAATTGACTTATAAATTCCGCCGAACATAGTTGATTGTACCATTTTTTTAATTCAAACCACCAGTAGGTAGGGGGATCTTAGGCTCCCCAAACCTTCACCAAAAATTATAACCCTGAAGTTTTGTTCTCAATATACAAGATTCCTATTCTAAGGTCAATGAAAGATGTCGCGCTTCTAAGGCAAAAAATGACACTTGATGTAATGTGTTCGATTGACTATGTTTCTATCTCTTAGATCTCCACCCCCGTGTTAATCTAAGGGTAGCCAGGAACACATCACAAAAGAGATCAAAATTATGGAGCATCAGTAATCTTGAAATAAACTCGAGTTCATTGGATTCTCAAGTTCACAATTCCTAATCTGTCAGCAACCAGAGCAGCTCTAGTTTCATCGCTTAGCTCGCTCCAATTCCAAAATTCTCTACCTTGGATTCTACTTGCTTCTGCAACCTTGGCTGGGGCAAGAGCCACAGTGTTTTTCTCCCCGAATACATGAGTGGTGGATGCATTGCATTGGAGCAATTATTGTAGCTTCCATGTCTTTGTAGTCCATTTCCATGGCCATCTGGTGCTCTCCTGCATGAGGTTGCAGGCCTGCAAGCAATCAGTTTGTATAGTCAGTGGTTCAAGATTGTACTGTATGCATAGTTTGACTCCCGAGATTAATGCAAGTAATTCAGCCTTAAGTGCATCTGATGCTTGAGGGATATTATTACCGCCCACTATCTGTTCCATGCCCTCATCATTTCTAACTACAAGACCTGCCTTTGGAATTTTAAGTGGCGTGAAAGATGTTTCTGTGTTTATTGTATATCCAATGTCAGGTGGTTTCCATTTAACTATCCTGATAATCTTTAATTTTGGAATTTTGTTCACAGGTAAGAAACCTTTACCCACAAGGAGGTCACATTCTATGTACTATTTTTGTGGATTTATTGTGAAAATATCCACAAGGAATCTATTTAGATCATACCCCATCTTAGAAATGCAAGGGTTCTTATTATTATAGATGAATGCACATCTTGCTTTCTATATTATGAAACATATAAGGGCAGAGATCAAGTGGAAAAATTGGTTTTTCATTTTGGATGCAGAGTTGTATGACCAAAACCATGAAAGCTTATCAAACACCATGTGTATAAGTGGATCTGTAATATCTAGTAGTTGATATGCATATAACCAATATGAAGATGACACTAGACAGAGGTTTAAAATATGATTAAACGTTTCATCTTCTTGCAAGCACAAGGAACATCTGGATGTATTAACTATCCCCATCCTCCCAATTATATCATCTAGAGGCCGCACATTATTAATGAACTCCGAGCAGAAGATAAATACTTTCTTAGGTAAAAACTTGTTCTATACCTTTTTTAGAGAAGTTGATTGCAGCTTCTTTTTTCTGAGCATTTCATATGCATTAGAGATAGAGAACTTACCTGTCACTGATGGTTTCCAGATCATATGGTCCTGCAGATCAGTAAATATAACATCCTGCATAATATGGTTACATACATTATCCTCTAATCCTTGTCTAAGAGTGTTAATTAATATTTCCATTTGCTCCATGAATTATTTTACAGTGATGTAGGGATGTGGGATATCAAGTTCAGTATCTCACTTGTCTTCTATACATCCTAATTGAGCCCAATTGGTTGTCCAAAATTCGTAGGTACCTTTGCCGATCAGCACGAATGAATTATCAACAACAATTTTAGAGATTTTTACTGATCTCTTCCAAGGATCTGACGTCCTTGCTGATTGTGGCATAGACCAAATCAGTTTTGCCCACAGGCTGACACCCAATTGTAGCTTCCACCACAATTTGAGTAAGAAACTGTCTATGATTGATGAGAAATCCCTAAGTTGCAGGCCATTTTCAGTGTAAGGATGACTTACACTATCCCAACCTCTCCAATGTCGTTTATGAGTGCCATCTTTGTTAGTTCCACAAATAAAGTCTAAGTATACCTGTTCTATTTTATTAACCATTGATGTTGTAGGTGTCATCACACACCAAGTGTGTTGTGGAATGGCTGTCAACACATGTTTGACTAGGGTTGTTCTTCCAGCTTGATTTAGAAGCTTAGAGTTCCAGTTATGGACCTTTGCATTCATTTTCTCAATCAGTTGCTGAAAATATTAATTAAGTTTTTGGCCCTTAAAGATGGTCACTCCTAGATATAGAAAAGGAAAAGTCCCTTCTGCCATTTGTGTGATATTACAGTCCTGTTCTTGGTTGCTAAGATTGTTTCATTCCCAACATAAAATGCACTTTTATTGTAATTAACCCTTTGTCCAGTGGCTTTTTCATAAATTGTTAGGAATTGGATCAGATCATGTAGGAACTTATTTGTTGCCTTTAAAAGTATCACTATATCATCAGCATATGATAGGTGGGAGATTATAGAGGATCCTGAGATATGAAATGAGTCCATCAATTTATTTATAAACATCACCCCTCCGTTCAGTACCTCAGTGATGAGGTTGAAGAGTATTGGTGATAGGAGGTCTCCTCGTTTAAGACCCCTTGAAGCCCTAAAAACTCCATTAGGGACTCCATTAATAAGTACAGAGAAATGAGCAGTAGATATATTGGAAAGAACAACTCTAACAAAGTGTCCATGAAAGCCCATTTTCAGCATTAATGAGTTAGGCATCATCCAAGATACTCTGTCAAATGATTTTGACATATCAATCTTTGCAATCAGATTAAGAGGCTGATTTTTATTATCCAATAATTTTTCCATCTCTTGAATGATAAGTATATTATCAGTAATTTCTCTCCCCGAGATAGAAGCACTTGGCTCCACAAAAATGCATTTAACAATTACTCTTGTGACTCTAACTACCAGTATTTTAGAATAGATTTTGTTTCTAAATTTGATAGAGAAATGGTTATGTAGTCATATACGGTGGCTGGGATATGGATTATTGTTATGAGACAGATAAGTGTGATTGAAATGTTTGCTGGTATAGAAACATCACACATAAAACCCCGTTCACACTTAAGTTGATTTGATTTGATGATATCCCAGTTATATCTGTAAAAGAATCCTGGGTATCCATCGGGACCAGCAGGGCTATCCGGGTTCAAACTGAGTACTACCTGTATTAACTCTTCCATGTCTATCATTTTAATTAGGTGGAAATTATTCTCATCAGTAATTTACCTAGGAATGTACTCTAAACATTGTTTAGTGCCTCTCTTGTGATGTCCGAGTTAGCTTGGCTAAGGAGTTCCTCATAAAAGCCTGATGCATAGCTTCCTATATCACCTTGATCCGTTAGCCATTGGTTTGATTCATTTATGATTTTATTAATCTTAAGCCTAGAGTGTATATCCCTAACAGAGTTATGAAAGAATTTTGTATTCATGTCCGCTCCTTGCAGCCATTTTAATCTGGACTTCTGTTTCCAGTAAAGGTTTTCCTCTTTTAGGTGATGGTTTAGGTCTGCTATGGTCTGGGCAAGATGGTGAAGATCCTGATCTGTGAGAGATTGGTCATAGGCTATCTCTAGTTCATGTACTCTCATCTCGGCTTTTTGAATATTATGAAAAATATTTTCAAAAGTGTTCCTATTCTACTGTTTCAGAGCATTTTTAAGTCTTTTAAGTTTCAGTGAAAAGTCAATCATTCCCTGTTGTTCTATATTAATCTCCCAGTTGGTCTTTATGAAATCATATAAATGTGCTCTCTCTAGCCACATTTTCTGAAATTTAAAGGCTCTAGGGGCTGAGGTTTCCTGTAGGTGGGTGTCTAGTATTAATGGTGAATGATATGATGGAGTCCTATTCAGTACCTGTAATGATGTATTAGGGTACTGAGCATTCCATTCATCATTTGCCAATATTCTATCAAGTCTTTTACCAACTCTATGCACCCATGTTCTACCATTAGTCCAAGTGACTCTATTCCCTACAGTGGTTAGATCATTTAGACCAGTGGACTGAATGTATGCATCAAAGTCCAATATACTATTAAGATCAGGGGAAAATCTGCCCCTATATTCTTAGATTATCCTAGTGACATTAAAGTCTCGTGTATATATTGCAGGTATGGGCTGATCATTGGCTAGCTGAGTGAGTGCCTAAAATTTTTTGAGACCTTAATTGTCTATTATGTTTACCATAAATAGTTATGATCTGAAATCTAACATTATGGTCCGTGTTAGTAACCAGTATTTTCAGAAAATCATGGTTATCAACTGTAAGTGTGGGGACTAAATTTTTCCTGAAGAGTACCCATATTCCTGAATCTTGTAAGCCTATAGCATTATCAAAGCCTAATTGAATCCTAAACATATCCATTTTCTTTTTTTATGTTTAGTCTCAATTATGATCAAGATATCAAGCATGTGCATATGAATTAGCTTTTTGATTCTTAGCCAAGAAGATATATCCCTCTAACATTCCACATAATTAATTTAAGATTCATGAGAGGGTTTAGTTCTAGCTTTCAAGCGAGTGGTTACCATACTTGGAGAGTTGAAAAAACTTCTCATTATATCTGAAGGCTTGAGTTTAGGGTTACCTAGAACCTTACTGCTCTATCCTCTAGTTTCCTCCTGATCTTGTGGATACATTTCAACAACTGATTCGTTTCCACCGGACCTATCCATTGCATCGATGTCACCATCCGATCCCTTTCCACCAGCATGTACTTGTTGGTTAAACTTGGTTAGTAATGAATTGTGAAAGCTCTTAAGACTGTGAGTAATAGCATTTCTATCAGAGAGGGTGTGGGTTTTAGGTTGTGGATTAAAATCCTGTTTGTTTATGATCCAAAGATCATCCGTCGAATGCCAATTTGACTAATTTTTCTTCCTATTTTTGCTGACTTGGTCTGCAGTATTGAAATGAATCCTTCTTGGTGGACTTGCAAAGTTCCTTTTCCTTGAATTATTTATATTGCATGTGATGATTTCTCTGCCTCTGGTTGCCGTTAGTGGCTCATTTTCAGTTTGGATACTTTCGACGGCATCTGGGAAGACCTCTTCTTCATTGACCTCTTCATTTGTTCCTCCTGGCATGATTGCTCCCTTGAGTCAAGGTTAGGGATTGGCACCCACTTCTCAGCTAGCTTCTTATTTTGGACTCTGAGCTTGGAAATTCCACACTCAGATGCGTGGTGGCCAATCTTTAAGCACTTGGTGCAGTATCATGGATGGCCTTAATACTTTATATCATACCACTTGTTATCCTTGGTTGAACCTAGTCGTATTCTTGTTGGAAAATTAGCTGTGAGATCCATTTTCACACAGAGGCGGATTGTGGAGTGCCTCGTATGGTTGATAGTAGGTAGCTCCTCTTTTACATCAAAACTATTGATCCACTTGAGGTCTTTCATGATTGTGACACCTAGGTTCCAGTTCCTCTTGATCCGGCAGCATCGAATGTCTTCGTCGATATCAAATTTGATGAAGATATGCTTCCTGTCTAGAGCCATGATTATCGCTTCTCATTTGAAACCTATCTTCTTAAAGTGGTGCCTGATAAATTCAAGAGATGGTCTTCCCCTGGGGAACTTTCCGATGAGGTTTCTCTTGAAAGGTTCAGAAAGTAAATCGATCTCAGCGTCATCGAAGAGCACAACGATTTTCCCTTTGAATTCGGGGACACAATTGAGATTTAATTTCGATTTTGGGTTTTGGTTGAATTGTTGAGTGAGAACAACTTTGTATGAGGATGGCGGACTCACGCCAAAGGGCGGAGCCGCTATTGAGCTAGGTTTCCGGTGACTATTGGGTGGGGATTGTGACGTTAATGGTGAATATTTCCACTGGAGGCGGTAGTTGTAATATTCTGATAATTGTGTTAAAAATCTTTTAAAATGGTAGAAGCGTTTCTAAAAAGAGAGCGTTTTCATTTAGTTGATTGTTCAATTCGTTGTAGTGAAAGCAAACAGCTTTTGGCTAAGACATGGTCAAGTCTCTTACAACTCACAAAAGTGAGAAGGGTTGGCAAAATGTGCCAATTCCGGTTTCCAAATGTGACCATTCCCAGATGCAGTTTGACTTTCTATTAAACAGGCTAGATATTCCTTCGTGTCCCATTTTTATACTTCCCCTCTCCTATTTCACCTGCACACTTTGAATTTTAATAATTGATTAAAAATATTTTATTTTTAATAATTTTCTTTAGAGATAAATAAAATTGATAAAAGTTAATATTTTAAAAGTACATGTTACGATAAATTTAATAAGGTGTGATTTAATTCTATTTATACTTATGTATCATTCTAATTTTACAATTAAAATTTAGAAATTTAATTAAATAAATAGTTGAATTACAAGTTGAATTGAGACCATAATATAAATTATGCAAATTTAATGAATAGGGAATAATGCTTGCAAACAAAGACAATTTTTAATTGGATAGTTGCTGCATGTATAAGGATTCGGTGTTTATTATTTTTTGACATCAGTTTGAATAAAAAATGAGCCAAAATCAATTTAAAAGCTTATTATGGGATGAATGAAGTAGTTGTTTATGAAAGTAATATTAATTTTTTTTAAAGATAAGAATATTTAGCATGAAGATGAATGTGGCATTCCTGTGATTAATTAGGTTTTCAACACTTAAACCACATCAATGAAGAAACAAAATATCCAAATGAATCGTAGCATTAATTTGCAGAATTAATGGTCCTTCATCTTGCTTAGGTCCCTATGGCACAGATTAGAAGGGTACGTGCCCTCCGGTTGGGAGGGGGGGCAGGGCTGCATCGGACTCGAAAGATTGCTTTCATTAAAATAAGACAGTTGATGGCCACATTCCTCCGCTAAAATGCAGGAACAATGCATCTTCAAAGAAACCAATTATTGGTTCTATTTTCAACTGGGGACCAAAATAGTGACTCTTTAGTATTCCCTCCCTTCGTTAGTGTTTGACATATTTTTTTACTCCATTTTCTCAATGCATGCTTGACCGTTTATAACTTTTGCTACATATATTAATATTATGTAAAATTTTAATATTTGGAAAGTACATGTTATGAAGAATCCAATGATACCTCACATGATAATATTACTACTTATATGTTACATGAAATTTATGGTCAAACACGGCCTGAGAAAACTGACTTAAAAGTGTGTCAAACTTAGATGAACGGAGGGAATAGTAACATTAAATCCATCAATCATTTTCATCGAGAATTTCGACGGACGATCTTCTCTCTCTTTTTCTTTTATTGTTCCTCAAAATTAGAATGTCTGTGTTGTATGAAGATTTCAATCAATTCTTTTCACAATTAATAATTACGCGTAATGTAGCATCAACATCAAACTAGCACGTAAGTTTGCAAAGAAACAAAAGTTTCATTGCACGTCTAACTCAACCACTCCCTCCGCTCTTTTTTTTATCTTACATCACTATTCATCAATAAAGTTAATACTATTTATATTGTAAAAATATATAAATTTATCAATGTGTAAAATATCACATGAGATACTGCTACATTCATCGTAACACATATTTTTAGAATATTTAATTTTCATAATTTATTTATAAACATAATTTAAGATATTAAAATTATAAAATCATCATTGAATAGTGACAAAAGTGAAAGTAAGACACTAAAAGAGTGACGGATGGAGTAAGTACTATTCAATGTTCTTTAGTAGTGCCATCATCTTTTAATGCATCAATCTCATATTAGGGTAGTAAATGAGTGGACGGGTCATATATGAATAATTAGAAAATATGAGTATGATCCATTTTATGATGGGTAAAAAATAGATTGGTAAAAAAGAATCGGGTTAAACTCGCTCAACCTGTGGGTCAAAAATAATTTCACTCATGGGTTGTGAAAAAACTGGTTTTACCGTTTTAGTTTTAACTAGCAAACTTATATTCCAACATAGTCTAACTTAACCAAGTATGTAAAGTAAATAATGCTCTAGACACACAACTTGGTTACGCAGTTCGGTGAAATCCACCTACGTCTGCGAGGTCTGACCCAGTTCAGAATAAATTCACTAATTAGAGATACAGTACAAAGTACACCATACAACTATACAACTATACTTATATTCTAATTTTTAACGTGTGGATTTTGCAAGCTCCCCTTGCTACCAATTTGCCTTGATCAGACTACCTCAAACCTCGAAACTCGTCGACGCTGGATCTCCTCCTCCCGGGGAATTAAGGTATACGTTCTGAACTTTGAACAACAGGTCACATATGTTGGAACATATAAAATCTGTCTCTTGCAAAGCTTCACCGCCGAATGTAAAATCTGAAGTGCAGATTTTTTTCTCAATTAATTTCGTGTTTCTTGCAGCCGTATAATATCCTTTATTTATCGTCTGTTATGCGGAATACCAAGAAAGAACAAGCGAAGAAAATCAAAGCAAAAGACAAGACACCAGAATTTACGTGGTTCACCAATTTGGCTACATCCACGGCCAACCAAGATCGGATTCCACTAGAGAGAAAAGGCCAGATTACAGATTTCCTACTCTCTACCAATCCTATCTCTCTCTTAGAGTTACAGTAAAAGGACGAGGCACTATATATAGCCCTCTCCATCGTTGACACTAATGGCTTTGGGCCGAAAAACATTTTTGGCCCAAACCAAAACAGAAGACAGAATACCAATAACAGCCCAAACAGAGGACATGCTATACCGTCAGGCCGGGGGCGTCTCCGCCCCTAGACTCCCAGGCCAGGGTGCGCTCCGCCCCCCTGGACCCCCCGACTCGCTGACCAGGCAGCGAGACCCCCCGTACTAACCTGTCAAAGCAGCTAATACGTATTCAAGGCATGCCAACATGTTCCAAATTCAGAACCTTGATCGAATGTTATAAAAAAGAAGCTGCTGGAAACCTATTGGTTTCCGAAAACCATCAAGAAAAATAATATCAGAATTTGCTTCTTTTTTGCGTTGTGAATTCTTTCAACAAACACAATAATGATACAAATCTACATTAGATTGAAATGGGGTCATTTCATTGTTATACAAATCCAAAAAAAAAGATAAAATCCTACAAAAATGTACAGATCTACACTCATGACAACGAACACTACCTTGCTATTCTTCTTCTCACATATCATATTGAGAGAGGGTCTTTTGTTTTTTCTGAAAAAGAAGTGAGTCGACGATGATTGGAGTGGAGACGACGTGCCCTGGTGACAGGTGGGGGAAGTTCGGTGGATGAAGGGTGGAGGGGAATTATGAGATGGATGAGAAAGAGATGGGCTGAGAATTATGCACGGACAAGGAGACAAGGAAAATAGATGCAACCAAGAGAAAATAATGAATGAAAAAAAGAGGGAAAGCTGAGGCAGGCCAAGAGAAAGGAAAGAATGAAAAAAGGAGGAAGGAAAAAGGAGAAGGAGATGAAAACCCTAGGGATTAATTAGTTGGGCCAAATTAAAATAAGGGCATCTCATTAAAGGCAGAAATGTCTTTAATCAAGATTAAACCGCCTATAAAATAAGAAAGAGCCAAAATGAAAGGGTTCCAAATTCGGAACTCCTTTTCAAAGACGGTTCCTCAAAAATTTGAAGGAACTGTCTTTGATTGTTGCCTTTAATGAATGACTCTCCACTAGTGTCACATATATCCATTTCTTGAAGTGAAGTTGTGTTCCAATTTCGGACGATGTCCAAATTTACGATGGTTGACATTTTATTTTCACTCAAATTCCAAATAAGGCCATCAATGGCGCTAATATGCCCCTTACCATAGAATATGTTTCAATTTTATAATATATTTCCAAACATAGAATCAGTCCACACATTAGTTCAACAATTGGATTTCAATAGGGCTACTCATCATTGTAAAGGGTGCTCGAGTTCGGTCTCGTTCATGAAGGTTTGTCGGTGAAACCTTTATTGGAGGTATTTCTCATTATTCTCTATTTCAAGGGTATATTGTGT
This sequence comes from Rubia tinctorum, assembly GCA_032355605.1. Classification (NCBI taxonomy): domain Eukaryota; kingdom Viridiplantae; phylum Streptophyta; class Magnoliopsida; order Gentianales; family Rubiaceae; genus Rubia; species Rubia tinctorum. Next base: position 12,515 of record JAULKM010108801.1, read on the forward strand.
GTTTATTCATTCATAATTGGACCTATGTTGAACAAGTATCGCCTTATTGGTAGGGTCATTAAAGATTAATGGACTGTGGTGGTATTATTCTGGCCTAAGAACCTTGTATGAGTATGTCGAAATTGTTGAATATTTCATTTAGTTGGCATCTAACTATGCAATGATGGAAATATGTTCATTCATTCGTTGTCCTTGTATACATTGCAAAAATAATGTTTATGTGGGGATATGTGGTTTGCGTGAATGTTTGATATTCCAAGGTTTTGAAGGATCGTATACGAGGTGGATTTCACATTGAGAAAGTGGAAATCTGCGTGATGGCATTGAAGTTGTGGATTCAATGGATAACAATGAGCAGTTGGATGATTTAGTGGAGGATGTAGTTATGGAGTTTTTGGGTAAACCGGAGGTCCTAGAAGCTATATACAACGACAAGGAAACACCTCTGTATGCAAAATCAAAACTTGTATACACGTGGCCCAAATGGTAAGTCTAACCCACGTAGGGCTCAACGAAGTACCCATAGCAAGAAGGCTGCACTAGCAGTGCCCCTTAGCGTCACTTCGAGCATGATGCACGCTACTTGAACAGGAAAACAGGTGACCACGACCACGCAAATAGCCACCACTTAGCCCATGATTGAAAGATTGTGGCCCACTGTATACATTGTAGCCACTAGCATGGCCACGATAAAAAGTCCCACAGGATATGTAACACCCAGACAATGTAGTACGGATAAAGCCTACAAGTAGGCAAAAGATTGTAAATTTCCTCAAGCAGTGGTTTCCAAACACTGAAGGTCGCGGAGGGTCTGCGATTAACGGAGATTGTTGAGTTGAGCCTGAGTCATGGTTGCGAAAGTGAGTCACCAGGGAGATTGTGACGGACCTGGAAAGTTGCGGATTATGAGTCAGCGGTTAGTTGATTGCGCGACTCTGGGTCTGCGTTTCAAGGAGATCGCAAACATAGGTTGAGTCACGACTGCAGAAGTGAGTCACAGTGTGGAGATTGTGGTAAACTGGGGAAGGCACGGTCAAACTTTCTGGGTTTTTACTCCTGGTTCAGGTCATTGGCTCTGAGCCAAGGACTGAGTCAGCGCAACTCGGTTGAACTCGGTCCAACTCAAGTCGTGACTCAGTTTACACTCATGGCAACGAGGGAAAATACCACTGGAAATTAATTTCCATGGGGATATCTTAACAACATTTTTGAAGAGTTCTCCTTGCCGCGGGTCAACTCGCAATGTAGGGTTCCCCAATTTTTTAACAGCGCAATGACGTCGTTATCATTGGTACAACCTCGATAATATAAGTGTTTTATATACACAAACGAATAATTATTTTGGCAATTAAAATGGTTGGTTTTGGTCTCCTAGTTTTGGGAAGGATCTTAACGGGTCAAATGGAGATGAACCTGATCTTTAGTTGGGGAGTTTCAATTTTCTTTATTTTTCCATTGATGTTTGATAATAAGTGTGGATGAAATATTTTACGTGTGTCTCATTTGATAATTCGATGTGATTGATTCTGTTTGGTTGTTTTAGGTCGATTCTATTTGACGGCTACACGGTGAAAACCACTTGTGTTTGGTGTGCCATTAATTCTCATCACCACATGACCTTCTAGGAATGTATTATCGAGTAGATAGTGTCTTTGTGTATCTTTCGCATTGTCAACTAGGTCTTACATTAGAATTGTAATATTTAGCTACCTCCTCTCTGTAAATGGGTTTATCTCATAACATCATTTGCTTGTAATCGCACAATGTGTAAAATTGAACTTAATAGAACAAATAAGAAAACCATGTAAACTCTTGTTCTGTCCTCATACGATACATATGTATAGATATATAAAAATAACGTCACTAAATCGCGTTTTTATTCTGGTGGGATTACAATTTGCTTAATAGTACACGCATGCATGGGGGTTGCATGTAGTGGCAGTCAAATACACCCTGTTAATTCCCTCTGAAAGCAAAAACGGAATCAAAAGCATCCAAGTTGCTCAACCGACCAAATTCCGGATAGAAGCGATCGATCGTTGTAATTTGATCAGTTTGATTCTAATTACTATGTGTTGGTCAACTCACTGTACGTTGTGGGCGGTGGCAAACCGAGTAACTGGATCAGCTAGCTAGCAAATCTTCTAATTGACTGTACAAATAAATAAAGAAGTGTTTATGTTGACTAATTAATAACGTAAACATAACATTAATTCGCCCAGGTCAGCCAAATCAACACATACTATATATATTACCTTAATATCATCAATTAATGCACCAGTTGTTCCTTCATGTGTGTATATAGTAAGTGTTCAGCTTATAAGTATAATATATAAACCTCATTTCACAGCCTAATCCGCGTGAATCATTCCATGCAATTTCTAAAACAACTGCTTTCTTCCTCTCTGGCATTGATTTACATCTTTTGATCCGATTCTGTGAATTCGAATTTCACAACCGCCCTCCAGCAAAGCGGAACCAGGAATTAATTTAATGGGCTGAAATTATATATGTAGTATAAATTTCTTTTTCAAAGGATTGAAACTATACAAAAAAAATTAAGTACTACCTCCGTTTCGTTGGATGTGACACCATAGATTTAGTTGTTTGGATTTAGTTGAATGAAATGAGTGGATGCAATTGAATTTAGAAAGGAAAAAGTAGAATAAGTGGATGAAATTGAATGAATCTTGCCATAAAATGAACGTGTGACATGTCCACAAAACAACCAAAAAAAGAAAGTGTGACATATCTAAACAAGTAATTATAATTACGAAGTCAAATTTAAAAATAGAGTATTAATTTAAACCCTCTAAATAACAGAAATAATTGACAAAAATACAAAAAATAAATATCGTTTGTTGATTTTTTTTGCTTTGTTTCATAATATCTAATTTGAATATTTTTTAATGAAACTTTTGTCTTTGCTTCTTAAAAGATATCATAACATCTACTTATACTAGATTATTTTTAAGAGAAAATATATCCTAATCTAAACCAATTATTTTTATCAAATAAAATCATTGAAAATTTTCACAAGTATAATTTGGATAAATATTAAAGTTTAAGTTGGATAAAGAAATAATTTATTTTCTTGGTGGACTCTACAATAAAATCAAAGAATCCTACCCATTACAAACCACTTAGTATGTTGGTTGTTTTTCATGGGGGACCACAACATTTTTTCACCTTAAAAAAATTAAATACAAAATAATAATGGTAAAAAAAAGGAAAGATCGAGGGTGACCAGACATTCCCTGTCCATCTCAATCACTAATGAAAAATACCCCCATAGGCACAGGCAATTCACCACAAAGGCACCGGTAATTCGCCCCCTTGGAATACCGGTTGCTAGTGCTCCGGTGCTAATTTACGCTGGTTTGAGCACCGGTAAGGCGTACCTGTGCTAAATTATATGAGCGCCGATATATCCATGTACTTGTGCTAGTTATGAAATAGTCAGTACTTGATTAGCAACACATGTACTGTAACCTCTGTATCGGTGTACAAAAAACATGACCAGTTGGAGAATTTGGGCATCAGTATGTTGAAATACATACCTGATGATGATTTGATCCAGTAAACCCAAATAATTTGTTGGGCCTATTTTAACCCAATAAAGATATTGGAAACGGTTAAACCCGATGGCCGTATTTATTGGCAATTAAGAGGTGGAATTGAAGACAACAACTACAAGGGTTATACAGGTATAAATATAAGGTACGTATACATTTTAGATGGATTCTAATATATTGTATTCATATAGTTTCTCTGACTTAAAAATCAGAGAGTTTTCCCTTGGGACCTCCTTCGGCTTGTTTATAGCCGATCACTATCAAGAACATGGGAATAGGGCTCGATCGGATTCCAGTCGCATCAATTGGCATGCCTGGTGGCACCGATTAAGTCAGATGCCAATCCCTTGGTTTATGTCCGCTTCTTCGGCTACTCCTATGAGTGAGATGTTGAGAAGCAAGGGAACAGGTGCGGGAGACGAGATGCAATCTCCATCAACAAAAAACAAGATGGTTAATTCTCCTTTATCGCAAAGTATTGATCATAGACCAATGCTAGTATTGATGGGGCTAGATTTGGAACCTGTTGGAGGATCCCTATCCGGGGGGTGTCTTTGAGGCAGCCAGGGATCAATCTGGAGCCTGGTGTAGCAGTGAAAACATGCCCTCATCGGGATTTGCCTGTCGCCCAACATGTTGAGAGGAATGGTCAATTCACGGAGGCTTTAAGAGATTCACATATCGAAGCTTATAAAAAGGGATGTTCAGGAAAACCGTGGTGCTGAAAGGGCAGTGTTTTCCTCAGTTGGATCGTGACCAAATCTAGCGCAAGTAGTACAGATGTTGGCAGTAGCTGGGTATCAGGTTACCCCAAATTTGATACCTCTAGTTCCCTTGGGAAGTATGGTACCACCTTCGATACCCCTAGTGTCTCTGAGAAGTTTTATACCATTTTCGATACCTATTAAGATTCCCCTAATGCCGGTTTGTTAACACATTTTGGGAATTCCCTATACTAGGTATGTAGGGGAGATGTTCCAACCAAGGCCAAAACCCTGATTTCCTGATAACAATCGAGGGGTAGTTCATGCAGGATCTTCTCCAATGCCTGCAACCTCGGTAGTTTCCTTCCCTAGTATGGATATTGGATATCCATTGGTGTCTGTAGGAATCTAGGGGTATGATGGTCCCGAAATATATAATCTCTCCTCAAGAAAGGCACCATATGGTTTTTACCCGCAGCTCCTGATGTATCCTGAAAGAGTGGGACCTTGGGCATACACTGGTTATGGAGAGCCCCAATCGATGTATATGACTTCTTATGGTGAGGACCCTCGAGTTTTATAGCTGGTAAGGAATCCACTGGCGATAGGGCCAAGAGGGGACAAAGGAGATTCATTGAGAAGAGATTTGGATATGCTAATTTGGCCGATGGGGCAAAGGGAAGGTTCCCCATTTAGCCCATTGGTAACCTTAGTTTGATGGAATATAGATACAAAGCCACCAGAGGGGCTTCCTACTTATGGTAGAGATTCATACAGATATTTCTATGTCTAATGAACTCCCGGGATTTTGGCGAGAGGCTTACAAGCAAGATGATCTGGATTTACCTTCAAGGGAAGGACAATGAATGGTTTAACAAGATGCATAATGGTTCTTTACATTCCTATTGAGATTTTTTAGTTGAGCTCTTCTTAGTCAATATGCCCATAAGAATAAGTTCCCTAAAACTCTTCCTGAGTGTATCAAACGCATCAAAAGCCCAGGAGGCTACAGAAGTATTCTACCGTAGATATGTCGATGATAGCTTGGGAGTTGTGAAGAGTATGATGAATGAGATAATCTAGGGGTATTTAATAGGGATGAAGGATGTGGAGTTGTACAAGAAATTGACCACCAATACCCCTAAGACCCTTCAGAAGCTTTAGGAGGTTGTCGAATAGTACTCAAAAGTTGAAGAGGCCGCTAAAAGGAAGATGGGTTTAGTTGAGAAGGCTGGGAAAGCTAATGAGCCCCTTGGAAAGAGGCCTGTTGAAATGACTAGGCTAAGCTTTGAGAGGTATACACCTATGGATTGGTCTCCAACGCAAACTTTGATTATACATCAAGGTTTATTTTGGCCACCTCCTGCCACGAGAGATTCAAATAGGGCTATGGAAGCTAGGCGAGCCTCGAACAGGTACTGTAACTATCATAAGAATTATAGACATGCTACAAATGATTGTAGTCATTTGAAGATGAATATTGATAGGTTTTTTAGGGAAGGTTGAGTTCAAGATTAGAGAACTCGGTATGGAGATCGAGGAGGACTTCTGAGGCAAATGAATGATTGACGGACTTGACAATTATATCGAAGGGGCAATACAAACAATGGAGGAAGGATTGATGGAGGGCCTAGATATCTGGGCCAGGGAAGTCAGGATGAGAGGCCTTATGACAAACCTAGGGGTTATCAGGAAAACACGAAGGAGGAAAACCCGGTGATTCATAGGGTGATCAACATTACTTTTAGTATCGTTGGTGAAAGATCTTCGAACAAGATCATGAAGGTTGACACTCACCACATCCCCTCTGGGGAGCCATGGCATCAGCTATTGCGAGTAGATGAAGCTATAACATTTTCACAAGTAGATGAGGTACCTAATCAGACTCTGCATGCTGATCCTGTGGTTAACTCAGCAATTTTCAAAAATTCTTTGATTAAGAGGGTATTTATCGATGATGGAAGTGGCGTCAAATATATGTTTGCTCAGTTATTTAAACAACCTAACATAGGCTGCAACAACTTGAAAAAGTCTACCTTGTCATTGCCTTCACTGGTAAAGTCGTGTTTCCATTGGGAGAAGTCACTTTGTTAGTGCATGTAGCGGATGGAGAAAAATGAGTGACAATAGATTATATGTTTACAATCATCGATGCCCATTTACCATACAACGTGATTCTTAGCTATCCATGGATGTGTCAAGAACGAACTGTGTGATCCCCGTATCACTTGATGATGAAGTTCCCAACAGAATAAGGAATATCCGTCATTCGAGGAGACAATGTGGTATCTTATAGCAGTGAAAGGTGCGAGAAAGGAGAAATTAGTGCATGGGGAAGTTGGTCCAGCTGATACACAGCGCTTTGCTATTTGAGATCTGGGTACAGTGGCTATTGGAAAGTTGATGCCGGATGATATAAGGGAAAAAATTAAAGTCTTACTCGATGGGTATAGTTATGTGTTTTCATGGAGCACTTATGACCTAAAGGGAGTGACTTCGAAGTTGGCAGTTCATAGGCTAAACAACGACCCATCGATAAAGCCGATGTAGCAGAAGAGAAGAATGTTTGCTTAGGAAAGGGTCGAGGCAATCCAAGTTAAAGTGGAAAAGTTTCTTAAAGAAGAAGTTATCAAGGAAGTTTATTATCCTGAATGGTTAGCTAATCCAATGATTGTCTAGAAGAAGGATGTTACATGGAGAATGTGCATTTATTTTACCGATTTGAACAAATGTCTCCCAAAGGACAGTTATCCACTACCACCCATTGATAAATCGGTAGAAGCTATAGCTAGGTATCAGGTGTTGGCTTTCTTCGATGCTCACAAGGGGTATCATCAGATATCGATGGTTGAAGAAGATAAGGAAAAGACTTTATGCATCATAGATGCGGGGAATTCTTCCTACAAGAAGATGCCACATGTGCTTAAGAATGCGGGGGCAACTTACTTGCGATTAGTAGATATTTTTTCAAAAACAAATTGGCAGGAACATGGAAATGTACGTAGAGAAGGATTCATGACTAGTTTTTGGAGGATTTGAAAGAAACGTTCAATGAGCTACAACAATCGAATATAAAGCTCAACCCGTCCAAGTGTATGATCGGAGTAGGGTGGGAAATTCCTTAGGGTTTATGATGTCCGAAACGGGTATCGATGTTAACCCAGAGAAAGTTGAAGTCTTGATGAATATGAGGTCTGCGCAGACATTGAAGGAGGTCGAAAAACTGACTAGATATCTGGAAACCCTAGGTCAATTTTTATCAAAGGGGTAGAGAAACACTTACCTTTCTCTAATATGTTGAGAAAGGTGAAGAAGTTTGAGTTGACAGAGAAGTGCGAGGAGGTGTTTAAGGAATTAAAAAAATATTTTCAAATGTTGCTAACACTTATGAATCCCAAAATGGGTGAGGTTTTGTACCATTACATATGTGCATCTCCTACGGCTGTTAGTGAAGTATTGGTGAAAGAGAAAGAAAGGAAGCAACATCCTATATATTTCATGAGCAGGGCTTTGCAAGAGCCAGAGACAAAGTACATAACCCTCGAGAGGTTAATTCTTGTATTGGGTCATGCGGCACGAAGGTTGCGCCCCTACTTTCAAGGGCATGCCATAGTGTTTCTTACCAATCATCCGCTTAGAAAAATACTCTTGAAGTAGGAAGTTTCAGGAAGAATGATGAAATGGGAAGTAGAGTTAGGGGAATATGATATACGATTTTAGCCAAGAACTGCAATTAAAGGTCAGGCTCTCGCAGATTTCATAGTGGAAACTACGGAGCCCATAAATTTGGAGGAAGTGTAGAATGAGAAAGTTTGGAAGTTATTTGTGATGGTTTTTCCCATTCAAGGGGTAGTGGAGCAGGAGTATTGCTCACTAGTCCCCAAGGTGTGGATTACCCATACGCTCTGGACTTTGAATTTAAAGCTACAGATAACGAGCTTAGTATGAGGCCCTAATTACCGGCCTTCGTTTGGCTAAAGAATTTAAGGTAGAAAATTTTTCGATATTCAGTCATTCACAAATTTGTATCCAAGCAAGTTAAAAGGGAATATGAGGCAAATCATAAAGCAGATTCTTTGAGTAAGCTTTCTTCCTCCAACCTCTGGGTTCAATTGTAAAAATAGCTAATGGTGGAGACATTGGATAAGCGAAGTTTCGAGAAACAGGAGGTGATAATCCTTGAGGAGGAGGATTCATGGATGACGGCCATTGTCAATTATCTTCGAGAGGGAATTCTACTTGAAGAGACTTTGAAGCAAGAAAGTTGAGATTGAAAACTGCAAGGTATGTATTGTAGGATGGATTTTTATATTGACGAGGTCATCTTCCACCACTTCTTCGTTGTGTTTCCCCTTTTAAGGCTGACTATTTAATCAGAGAAGTTCATGAAGGAATATGTGGAAGCCATCAGGGGGCTAGATCCATCGCAAAGAGGCTTATTCGAGCAGGATATTATTGGCCTATGATTTTCGATGAAGCAAACAGGTATATCCAAGCATGCCATCAGTGCCAAAAACACACACCCATCACCTATGTTCCTTAGGAGGAGATGATGAATACACATAGTTCATGGCTATTTGAAAAAATAGGGGATTGATCTTGTAGGGCCATTCCCAGAAGCACCAGGTAAATTCAGGTATCTCATCATGGCCATCGACCACTTCACGAAATGGGTGGAGGCAGAACCATTGACAAACATGAAAGCAAAATCGGTGATTGCCTTTTGTTGGAAGAATAATATTTTCCATTTTGGTATACCCAAGACCATTATAACTGATAAAGGGACACAGTTTGCCCCCGATCCATTCAAAAAATGGTGTGAGGAGTATGAAATACAACAGAAGGTTACAACAGTGCATCATCCCCGTGAAAATGGTCAAGTAGAAGTTGCCAGTTGTATCATTGTTAATGGCATCCGGGTAAGGCTTGAGGGTGATGAGAGGAACTGGATATGTGACCCGTCAAGTGTTTTATGGGCTTATCGAACACCTGAGTCATCTTCCACTGAGGAGATGCCCTATGGTTTGGTTTATGGGTCTGAGGCTGTGATTTTGGCAAAAATTGGAATACCAAGTCCAAGGGTAATGGCGGTTTCTGAGGAAGAAAATAAAAATAATCGCCATATGGATCTCGAGGTTTTGGACCAAAATGGAAATTAACATCCCTGCATGAAGCAAAGGTGAAGTAGGAAGTTAAGATTTTCTAAGATCGGAGGGCTCGAAAGGTACAGTTCAGCCCAGGAGATCTTGTCATGAGGAAGAATGAGAAAAGTTGGTGAGAACCTAATGGGAAGCTAGCCGCTAACTGGGGAGGATGATACATAGTGGTCGAGGCATATCCCGAAGGTAGCTATACCCTTGAAGGCATGAATGGGGATCGAATTTTGAGGTGATAGAATGTTGTTAACCTACAGAAGTATCATCAGCTCTAGAAGGCTAGGATTGGTGTACGTTGAAATCCTACACCAAGGGCCATATTTATGCGATGTATATTGAAACGCTACATCGAGAGTTGAAACTGTATAATGTATGTTGAAAAGCTGCATCGATAGTTGGAAATGTATGATGTATGTTGAAACACTGCATCTAGTGAAAGTCTATGACGTATGTTGAAACGTTGTATCTAGTGAAATTGTATAATGTATGTTGAAACACTGCATCGAGAATTGAAGTTATATGATGTATGTTGAAACACTGCATCTAGTGATATTTGTATGATGTACGTTGCATGGTGGAAGATGTGCTAGAAATTGCACCCATGTTGATTTTCTTGAGATTAGCAGATTGTATGTTCCATCTGATTGAAATAAAATTTTCATGTTGATATATTCTACGTACTTTCTATAATATGGAACATTATGTTTAACTTCCACTATTGATAGTTAGTTGCACGATACAAAAATCCTAACTCTTAAGACTCGAGAAGGACATGAAGCTAAAAAGTAAAAATATCATAAATATCATGCATTACTACACTGAAATATACAAAGTCAGTTCGAGGACTAAAAGCTCTAGGCAACTAATTTTCCTAACTTTTCATCTATTCTCTCAATTTCTTCTATTTTAATCCCTGCCACACATTGGAAGTCGCGCTCTTGCTCTTCTTTGGGGTGCTCAGAAGGATTAATTACGACTTTTGAATGAGAGCGTTTAGATTTATAGCTTGATTGGTCATCATCCTCTAGGATGTTCAATTGAAGATCCTCAGTCCTAGGATATTTCCTTTTACTACTAGATGTTTTCCCCCTATGTTGACTTTAGATGCTTGAGCCCTTGAATATTTAAGATTACTAGTGCACTTTTTAGCTTTTATGTGTTGGAAGACGAGTTCCTCGAGGCTCTTGTCCGAGTACATGGGGAAAATATTTTAGCCATTCTAATATGACTTAATTATTTCCTTTTGATGAGGAGTCCCCTCGGTATACACATTGAGATTATTAATACAATTATCGGCCGCTCTAAGAAGAAACTCTGGAATATTTGTGATAGCATCAGATGAAGAACACCATGATATAGTTCGTGAGCTTTAAGGCTCTCGATATTTACTTTTAGAGTAGAGTGTAGCTCTTTGTTTACTGCTTTGAGACGAGAATTCTCGGTAGCCAAGGACTCAGCTAATGAGTAATTTCTATCTGCAGCTTTAGTCTTTTCGGCTAAAGCTTCATTCGATTGGATATGCTCGTATAGAATCATTTTGTACAGATGCACTACTTCTCCCACTTGAGCCTTAAACTTTTGAGCTTCAGTTCAGCTAAGGTTGAGGCGAGCTTCAATGATTGAAAGCCTATTAGCATCAGCGAGACATCATGAAAATGACCCAAACTGGAAAATTATATGATGAATGGTATGTTGATAAATTTTCTCAACAGGATCGCAACTATCAACTACTTCGAAGAGAATGGCTCTATTACACTTCCTTACTTCGAGGTCCCTTACAATGTTCTGAAATGCAGGTTGTTTTCCACTCCTCCATGAATCCAATTGTACAATATTTTTATAAAGATATTTTAAAATCCTTTCCATCGAGGGATGACTGCTATCGCAAAAACAATCTATTCTTTCTTCCACTGGATCAGATCCAACATCATCTTCGACTAGCTCCCTCATGTGTGATCCAATTTTTTTTGGTTTGAGAAAGTTCAAGACAAGCATTCTAAAATGATCACTTCAGTGCATTATACTACGAAGGAAAAAAGGTATTAAAAATTAAAAGGACAAGAAATAGGAAAATTACTTCTTCATAAATGATTTTAAAAAATTCATGAGGAGATCATGAAGGAAAATTATACTTTTTACCATATTCTAGAATCATCTCCCTCAGCATTGGCCTTGTTAGCCCCATGCTTAGCTAACCGAGGCTCGACCCTTGCAGCAACATTTTCTGTTACCATACTCTCGAGGGAGTGGGCACGAATTTCCTCAGCAATATGGAATCGGCCGAAAGACTTCAAGAAGTTCAGGAAGGCAAAACTCAGACCCCCGTCCTTGATTGCTTCCTCAACTTTCTCATCCAGAACTTGGATGGTGTTAGGCTCCAAGAAGGACTCCACGAACTTAATCTCCTGGTTAGAAAGAGAAGAAGTAAGCTTGGGCAGGAGGTCGTCATTATTCAGGGAGTTGCACCCAATAATTTTCACAATCTGAAGGAAAATATCGTCAACTTCTGACTCTTCATCAACTTATCCTTAAAAGCTTCAAGCAGGAGGGCTTGAGCCTCGAGACCTTGAACTGCCATTACAGTTTTCTCTAGGGCATCATTCTCTAGGGAAATTTCCCTGTTCTCGGCCTCAAGGTCTTGATTATTTTTCTTTGTTGCTTCAAGCTCTCCCTTCTGCCTCGTTGTCTCTGAATCTCTTTGCTACATTTCCAGATGAAGATAGTTTGGTTCAGGTTCAGCACTTGAAGGAGGGAGCAGAAGAAGGAGACTTGCACAGAGAATGAGAAAAATTGTTCCTCGATCTTTTGTGTTACATTAAAAGTAATAGAACAGTTTTTTTTAAAAAGAAAAGGTTTTATAATAAGAAAATGAATGGAAGAAATATAGGAAGCATAAAACCTGGGAATTCTAAGCTAACGTTCCCAAGACTGTTTCCAATAAGATGGGAACATTAGAGGTGTTCGAAAAAGTATGAGAGGGGTGAGCTTGGAAGATTTTATCGTGTGCCTCCTTCTTTGGACACTCCATTGAGGAAAGTTTGTGTGGCGGAGGCCTTTTGGATTTGTCCTTAGTCACCTGTGCGGTCTTACCCTCGGCGGGGGTGTTGGGTACTACTCGAGAAGGGTTGTTGACATTTCTAGCCGTAAGTCGATCCCCTTTCTTTGAGTTCAAAGCTGAATTGAGACCCACTAAAAATAAAAAATGATAAAGGATTAGAAATGGAAAGTGAAGAAAGTATGACAAATAATAAATTCTATTATTAAAACACCTTCAAAGATTTTCGAGGGTCGAGAGTTTTCAGAAATTGTCTCAAGAGGGGTTTCTCGAGCAAACTGGTCAGGAATTGGTTTAGGTCTATCTCCCTCCATAATGAGCCTCTTTCATTTCTCGCTCCCTTTTGAGCCACTCTCGAGAGATAAACAATGTAGTCTCGCTTGCTTCTTGCTCTCTAGTTTGTGGTATAAATATTTGTTATAAACCTCAGGTGACAAAAAAACTGCCAATAGTCATGTAGGTATTGAGAAAAATGCTATAGCTTATGGATGTAGCCAAAAATACGTCTCTTGTTATCCTCGAGATTACTCGGGCAGATATATTTCTTTCTTTTTTGAGATTTTGACCATCATGTTCTGATTCCATTAAAGGGACCTTATTCCTCGTGCAATCGAAGGTTAACCCTTTTTTCCTATTCTTCCACACAGCCAAATTAGAAAGAAGGGTGAAAGCCTTCTTCTTTCTCTGCCTACTAGAAAATGTAATAACATTGTCCCCTAATTTACCACTGTGTGTCAAGTTGTACAATGAGCAAGGTAGCTTGTACTTGGGCTTCATCTCGAGTTCATCACATCTCGTCATAAACATTATAATGGTTAGTATTACGTTTGGATGAACTTGTGTTGAACTAATTTTGAACTCCTAAAGAAGTTTCGAGATTAGCGGGGGAAATGAGAAACAGAGCCCCGATTGAAGATGCTTGGTATAGAGGATTTATCTTGTAGCTGGCGGGTTCTCAGGAGATATCTTTAACCCTAAAGGTTGTAGATTGACATTGGGGGGGGGATTCTTTGACCAGATGGAATGGTGGATAGAAGTTTCGAGACCAAATCTTACCCTCAGTGGCAGAGGGCTCACTAAAGGATGTTTCCTCCTCTAATTTTTGGGGTAGAGGCTTTTGAAGGTCCTTGATTTTGGATAGTTTTCTTCTTCCTCGAGGGAACCTTCAAGGAGTTCCCTTCCTCGTGTACCGAAAACCTGGAGCTCTATTTTCCCGGTAATGAGTAACTTCCATACAGATGACTTTCCCTTGTCAGTAGGCCAAACATTGGAAAATCCCTCGAGGGGAATATCATTGATTGGAAATCCAGTGGGATTATAGTTAGTATGGCCAATATCATCAAGTTCTATATCAGAATCCGCATAAGGGTTCTCTGTTCCTCCATATTCATAGCCAAAGTTTGACCTCTCATGTGAATCGATTTCCTCCATTTCTAACCTAGTCTCACCGATCAACCCCTTCTCATTAAATCTCTCATTAAAAATTAAAGTATTCGTAGCCATTATAAAATATACTAGGAGAAAATAAGATGAAAAGGATAGAAAAACTTACTATTTGAAAAGAGGAAAGTGATAGAGATTATGGTGAAGTGAGAGAGATTAGTGCAATGTAGAATGTCCTTTTCAGATAACCGAAAATAAAATGAGGAAAAGTTGTACAAAGGAGCAGCTAAGAAGCCTAAAATGGAGGCTAGATAATGATTATCTTGGGAAATTGAAAAGTTTGAAAAGGCGTGAGAATATTTTGATACCTTTTTAGAAAAAAATCATCACTCATGCACCCTTTGGTGCAATTGGTTGACACACGCATCTTTTCAAATTCTTCAAAAGATTTAGAATAAGAAAACCAAACATTACCTCGAAGCTCAAAGATAATCCCTTACACAAAGAATCTCGACATGACTCGATCCATAGTTCATGAGCGTTCATAGCTTTTAGTCTTCGAGTCATTGTCTCAAGTCTTCGTAGCCTCGAGGAGATTTTAGTTTTCCGGGGGCTTTTGATGATGGTTTGATCTAGTAATCCCAAACAGCTTGTTGGGCCTATTTTAGCCCAATAAAGGTATTGGAAGCGGTCAAACCTGAAGACCGTATTTACTGGCAATTAAGAGGAAGAGTTGAAGACAAATACTACCAGAGTTATATAGGTATAAATACAAATTACGTATACAATTTAGATGGATTCTAATATGCAGTATTTAGAAAGTTTTACTGACTTAGGCATCCGAGATTTTTCCCCGGGACCTCCCGAGACTTGTTTATTGCAGATCACTAATAAGGATTTGGGAACGGGGCTCACTCGGATTCCACAAGCATCAATACCAATGCTCATATTAGTCAACACCAACTCTTATTTTAAAATTGGTGCCTATGTTTTTATAGAATCAGGTGGTATATTAGAATAGACATTACCACTCGTAGCAACAGAATGTTATTTTGTCTAGCAACGGAATGTTATTTTTTGTAGCATCAGTATTAATTTATATCACCGACGTATGAATTTGAAAATTATGGATAAAATGTAGCACCGGTATGGGATAATTTTTTATCACCAGTTGCTAGTAAAATATATTTAAATGGATATTTTAAATATTTTTCCCCATCCCTGATCAAATCCGGGGGAAATGGATTCAACAAATACCACAGAACTTATGCAAGAGTACATTTTCTATTAAAAAAGATATGAATTTCTAATTGAAAATAAAGAAAGTATAAAATATCATTGTTAATAAAATCCTCCCATCACCCATCCAAATTCCAAATCCCACACCTATCAACTTAGTAAATATCCCTCATCGTCAATATATGTCTTTGCATTATTTGAGTATAGCTTAACCCAATGCCTCACACCATTTCTCCACGACTTCTTGAAGTTCATATATGTTGTACGCCCCGAACCCCTCCGAAAAAATCTGTGATTTGATTAAATGTCAGGCACTAGGGAGTGGTACGTAAAATAAAGGCAGAACGGTTGTTTTATTAGTAAGTAATGTAAGGTATGGTACTTACGTCAAGTATATTTTTTAAAAAATTTCTCCAGGACTAGTTCTTCCAGGAATAGCATAACAAAATACCCAGATTCCCAACAACTCCCTTGTTTTCGATGCTAAGACAAAAAAATAGCAATTGTCAAGTTTTAATCAGTGTATATAAATCACAAAAATTATTAAGTACTTGTAAAACCTTTTTGAAGGATACAAAGACTTACGTTGATGTTTGTTATTTTCCAGGTAAAATCAAATGAGGGTTCTTTATTCCTCTTCTTCCTCTCATATTTACATGCAATCCTGGGGATATAATATTTTCAAATATTAGGAACAACAATTTGAAGTGAATAATTAAGAATAATTGAATGGATATAAATACTTGGAAATCACTTGGTTTTCGACGTAATGGGTGGATTTTATTGCACCGATCAATGTGTCTAAGGTGAAAACATCGTTGTATCAGGGCAAATGATTATGAGGAACCAGTCTTCACTGCATAAATATTTAACAAATTAATAAGTTGAAAATATGTTAAATAAACGATAGTAATGGTATAAGATTGAAAAAATGTGTCTAACCTCCTGAGGTAGGGTACCAAATACTTATCAGTTTCAAATGCAATCATCGTCTTCCAGATGAGTCTAACCCAGTTGGTGATATCAATTTATTCATGACCGATGTCGAGCCTCACATTGTTCAAGACAAAGAATTGATTCGGCCCATGTTCTTGTCCTTCACTTTACCCCATAGGTCCCTGTCATAGTACAAGTATATTTAGTTGTTAGAATCTATGTAAAATAAGAATCAGAAGATCTAAAATTTGAAACGTACCCCATCTACAAATCCATCTGAGCGTTCGAGATCCATGTAATGCCATCACTAATCCCAAGCTTGCCTTCGAATTCTAACATTTGTTCGATGTCTAGTCCACATTTGACAGAACTGGCAAAAGTGGAATCTAGAAACTAGCTAGGAAAAATAGGTAACCTTACCCTTCTGATTCATTTGCACCCCCGCCTCATTCAAATATTTGATGAACTCCTTCATCATTGGATAGTTCTTTAAAGGACGCTTTTTACAATATACGTGTGAAATTTTTAAATATAAGGGATTAAGTATATGAACAGTATTGAAATGAAATACTTATGGGGTATAAATATTTTATCAGTTTCAGAGGCTTTAGTTTGTCTAACGGTTGTTTCCCTGGCTTGTAACTGGTCGTAGAACAAGATGGCTTTGTCGATGATGTATTTGTAGGTTATTACACGAAAGAGAAAAACAATGTTATAACGCAATAAAGAATTAAACACTTGGTAACAATACTGTATATTCTGTATATACTTGGTAACCCTACATTTTTTACGAATGTACTAATATAACCCTATAAGTTTTAGGAATGTGCTGATATAACCCTAGCAGTTTTCATAATGTGTTGATATAACCTAGCGGCGGGTAATGGTATAATTGTCCAACCAAATTCATGTTTTGGTCCAAGGACATTTTTTTCATTTTGGGGGGATCAACGCCAGAAAAACACGGTCAATGTCGGATTTCTCACCAGAAGGTTATATTTGCACTTTCATCAATTAGTTAGGGTTATATTTGCACTAAAAATTATCTCAGGGTTATATCTACATTTTCCAAATATATAAGGTTATATTTGTATATATTTGTATATTTCCCTATATTATATAAAGTGCTAAAACAACGCTACCTCTAGACTAAAATTGTCAATATAACCCTAAAAACGAAAATGTGTCAAAATAACCCTAATTTTATGATGTGTGCTAACCCAATCCTGGGAGCCGTTGACTCCAATTATCAATGCCAGAATTGGGCGAATGTTTTTGAAATGATAATTTTACCCTCAATTTTTTATTAAAAAACTCGTAATTCATTTTTTCTTGCCAGCGGCGAATCCTTTCCCTCGTTCCACCTTTGCTTCTTTCTCCCCGTTCCCCTTTTCTTCCTCCCACGTCCCCACCCGCCATCAAGATGAGGATTGGCGTGCCTTCACCGCAACAGCAAGCTTCTCACCGCAAACGACCTCACCACATCCGCTGTGTTCATTTCTCACTACCTCATCGCTGTTCACCATACTTGGAATAGATGTCGATGATTCCCCAAACTTCAGAGAAATTGCAGAGAAATTGAAGAAGCGACGGGGGTTGTGGCTGAGGGAGGTTGGTTGTGGGGTGGCAGCGGGTGACTGAGAGAGGGTGCTTATGGGTGGTGGCGGGTGGCTAAGAGAGTGTGGTGGGTGGTGGTGGTTGGCGGCGTAATGTGGTTGATAGTGGCAATAGGAGGGGTAAATGGGAAAAAATAAGCTGAAATGGCTGAGGGCATATTTGTCATTTCGGGTCTGGTCAACGACCCAATTGGTGAGTCAACACCAGAATATGGCATGAAAGTTATATTCTCACAATTTATTATAAACTTAGGGTTACTTTGACATTTTCTCGTTTTGTAAGGTTATATTGACACTTTTTGCCTAAAATAGGGTTATAAATGCATTTAACCCTACTATATATTTATAACAGTACATGATCATAAATGTAGTCATATAATAAATGTAATATTGTATTTTTTTAAAATTAATTTTAACTTATATAATTATGGGTTTTCCCCAAATTATGATGTTGTTTAATTAAGGATGACATCTTTGAAAAGTTAAAATTGTTCCCGATTGATAAATGGACACAAAGGCTCTGTTTGGCGGATCTTTTAAAATATTTTGTTTATAAGTAAAGTACTTTTTAATGTTTGTTAAAGTGTTAAAAACAGTTTATTTTGAAAGTAAAAGTTATTTTTGAAGGAAAAGCAGAAGGTGGTCTCTCCCGCTTTTAAAATAAATCAGATTTACTTTTAATCACTACTCTACAAAACATAACCAAAATGGAATTAAACAAACAAAAATGCTCCTAGTTAGTAAGTTAATAGGAATTGGACCAACTTTATTTTAAGGTGTTTTAATAATAATTAATTATAACTTGAAAAAGGTAATTTTTAAGGGGCTTATTCAAGAGTCAATAATACTTCCACTCGACTAATGTGATGAGCATTTGATGGCAAACTAACAAATCAATCAAGGCTTGTAATAATTAGTAATCTCCCCTTGCTTCTTTTTTCCCATCTCAAGGCAATGGTGGTGAAGGTGTCCATAGCATTCTAATGGTTTTCAACGGGCAAACAACATACTCCTATGTTTTTCTATTTATTGCACCACAGGTTTATGTGCTTGAATTTAGGTGAAGAAAATAAATGGATGAAATTGAATGTAAAAAAGTAAAAAGTAAAATGAGTGGATGAAAATGAGGAATCTTTCCAAAAATGAAAAGAGTGTCAAATAAAATAAAATAAAATATTTATTTATAATAAGTGTGTCATAAATAATAAAACAGAGAGAATATGGTTGTTCAAGATCACATATAATTACCCTTGGAGCCACTTCAATAATTACCCCTTTTAATGATGAAATGTATTGACTTTATTTCATTAGATGTGACATATTCTGTTTTCTGTTTATTTTTATAAATTTAGCACACTTTACATTTTATGGAAATATTATGGAAATATGGCTTCAATTTCATTCATTCATTCTACTTTTTCTCTTCTAAATTAAATTTCAATCACTCATTTCATTCAGCTAAATTCAAACATTTAAAGCTATAATGAACGAATGTGACATGAGAAAAGAGCAAATCTTTAAATTCATATTGATATATACGTTCAATTGAAGTTCAGCTCATATTGAGATGTACTTTTTTTTGGCTAAATTTTAGATTGGTTACATCTTTTTAGTTTCCTTTTAATTCTTTCAATTCAATATTCACCACTCATTCTACATTTAAAAAAAACCGTGTCATCTTATCAAGGGCCAATGGCCCAATATAAAAAAATCGAAGATAGTAGATATTATTCTGGTATCGTTTTGATTCAAAATGATACTCCTTTATCCCAGATAAAGTTGCACATTATCTTTTTTTTCAATCAAAATTGTCACCACGTATTTTTGAAACCAATAATTCATAGATGAAAAAAACGTTTGGTGGCGAGTATAATGAGGGAGTTTGACTACATATTTGAATCGATATGATATCATACTCCCTCTGTCCCACAATAATTGACACACTTTCTATTTTCGTCCGTCCCACATAAAATGACACATTTTAATTCTTATCCAAAATGGTAAAGAATATGTTGTAAAATTCTTACAATATTCTCTTTCAACTTCAATAAAAAAAATACTGGGCCCAATATTTTTTCAAAATATCCCAATTTTTCATAATTATTCTGTCACATCATGTTGTATAAAATACCAAGCCAAAATGTATGTGTCTATTGTTTCGAGACGGATGGAGCTGACCCAACCATTGCTTGAGGCAGCTGAAATGTTCGCATCGATCCCCCAAATTTTTAATTGTATAGGGGCCTCATTTTATTTTTATTTTTATTATATGTATGTAAGAAAAAATTAATGAATATTTATATTTTTTAGTTTATGCCCTCAATAAAAAAAATTCCTTAAATGTGATGCCTCACTTTAAAAAAAAAACACAATCTAACTATTAGATGTGAGGTCCATTTTTTTAAAAAAAATTAATTCAATCCTTCAAAATCTTACCGGCTCTGTGAGTATATGATGTCACCCGATACTGTTGCACATTTCACTCGGAGCAAAAAAGCACCACAATTACGGTTTGATTTGAAGCAGATCGAACTTGGTTAATCATGAAAGTATATTCACAATCATTACCAATTGATTGAAATTATTGTGAAATGGTGTTGAAGGAAATGAAAACATGAGACAGGAAAAACTATTGGTGAATGGAAGAATGAAGAATCCATTCATCGACGCCCCGCAAAGTGGTGGTCCAAGATCCCGAAATATTTGCATGGCCGAAAGTGCAATGACTAGTGTAGGTGCGATTTACTCGGATTCTATTTCTCCTTTTAAAGATATCGCTCGGATTCTATTTCTCCTTTTAAAGATATCATATAGCCTATTGGCACTGTTTCAAGCAAATGGTAGGATCGGTGATTTTGGTCCCGTAACCTTTGAGTTGGACAAAGGTTGGGTTATACATGCTCTGTTTGGGAAAGTTGTTTGGGAGAGCTGTGCATATGGGGAAAAAAAAGTTAGCTTATTTTAAAAATAGGGGAGATCAACTTCTACTTTTCTACTAAAAATAAGTTCTGCTTTAAAAAAATTGTATTTTTGTAATTTATCAAACACCAAAAAGTATTTTACTTATAATAAACACAACAACTAAAAATCTTTGTCAAACAGAGCCATAGATGTGATCAAATATTGCCCGACCTGACCCAACCCAACTCGTTTTGATCCGATTCATTTGGCTCGGGTCGGATCAAGTCAGTGATTCATTTGGGTAGGGTCGGGTAGGTTCGGTCAATTCTATTTGGGTTGGGTGTGGGTTAGATTTTGATCCAAATCAATCCATTTTGACTCATTTGCAATTTTACCTAATTTATTTTTTAAAAAATTATTTTAAAATAATTTAAAATAATGTGTCCTACATTAATTTAGTTCATAAACAAGTTTAATACTCTTGAATAATAGCAACAATTTTTTTACGAAGAACTAGTAATGCAAAACCAAACATAACACATGAATTCACAGCTTTGCTGAAAGCCTGAAACAGGAAAAAATTCAGACCTTCACGAGATTGCTTGGTACTCCCTTTGTCCCACTGTAATCATTATCACGTTGTTCAATAAACATATTTAACCGCTAATATCTTTATCTAAGTTTAATAACGAAAAATAAAATTTGATATTTAGAAACTACTTGTTACGACGAATTATACAATATCACTTAAGATAATATTATTGTTCATATATCTATTTAAATGTGTGATCAAATTTTGATTGAGAATAGTATGAAAAAAATAAAAGTGCAAATTGAACTGGAACGGAGGGAGTAGTATGCTGAGATAGTGCACAGATTTCGAAGGGGGAGAATATGCCAACCTGAAATCCCATTTCATACCATCAATACGAACCCAGGCCTCAATTTAAGACTTCAACAGAGACTAGGAATATACCTCACAACCTTCTTCAACTATCAAAACAAGAGAACCAATGACAAAATCCTGCAAAAACTGGTTTTCAATTTAAAGCTTTGATGAACAGAAGCACCAACAGTACATGTTGGATCCTATAATCAGAAGGGAAAAAACAAACAATATCAAATCACAAATTGTTGAGTGCATAAACCGAAACAAAAGCATCAACGCACAATTCTTTCCCGCTCAAAGATGAAACTACATCCCTCTATGATTCACCAAAAAAGCATCATCTAGCCATGCAGTGGAGGAACCAAGACCTCATGATAGGGGAGGCTGAGAAGCGCGGCGGTGGCGGCGGCGCAGCGGCGGAAGGAGCGGAACAGTGGCTGTTGAGCGCGGATGTGATGTTGTGAGAACTGAGAATGTGAGCACTGGACTACTAACTGGAGTCTGGACCCGACCATGACATTGGCTAATAAATTTATGGTTGACATTTTGGGTTGGGCCGATTTGATTCAGCCCAAATGTCCTTTTTTTTTTGCTCATCAGCCTACTAAAACGACGTCGTTTTACTAAGAGCAAAATGACGTCGTTTTACTAAGAGCAAAATGACGTCGTTTTGTTAAGTTAGGCAAAAAGCCCACAAATTACTAAAGTGACGTCGTTTTACCAAGGGCAAAACGACGTCGTTTTGTTTAGTTAGGCAAAAAACAAAAATGAGGCCATCGTCTTCTCCGATCGTCGATGTTGGCTCTGCAATGCGAAATCTGCAATTTTCTCAAGGGGGACGGGAAGCCATGGATTCCGGTGGTGCCAGGACCTAAATTCCGGGCCACCGGATCTTAGGTGAGGCGCCAGCACCCCCTCGCCCCCTGGTTCCGCCCCTGTAGCCATGCTATTATCTACTTTTTCAGCCAAAAACAACTCAAAAAAAGAAGCAAACTTTCAGTGGCCAAACACAAACAAAGCTTAGCTGGAGTAATAATCAACACAATTTGCATCATACCAAACAATTAACTTAATAGTTCTAATCTAATAAAAAACATTTCCAAGCACTTATTATGATGAGTGGAGGAATATATTGGCTTCTCTAACAGATTCAAAAATAATATCCATACACAGTTTATCTAATCCAATCCCTCTAAGAAAAGGAATCGGAAAATTTAGCAAAAAAATAGCATAGGAGAACAAGGAAAATAATTCCACAGTTTAAACCCTCCACCCTCTGTGTCGAGTTTAGTGTGGCCAAACTTTCATCGAACCCTAGGCTTCATATATAAGCAAAAATTAAGAGGAGTGTTCGGGAACTAAAGACATCATTGTGAAGTGAGGGAATAAATAATCCCTTCTCGTGAGAAATTGGAGCTCCTGCATACAAAAAATTTCTTCATACGGGGTTTGTGATTGTTTCTTGAGCGCAATTTTCGCCACGAAGTCAGCTGCTTGATTTGCCTCCCTAAGAGTGTGATTGAAAGTAACCTCTGCATCGGTTGCCAATTGTTGAATCTATCTCACTAGATATGTGAGTTGTCATGGATGGCTTGCTAGACCATTAAGGGTGTTCACTGCCGATAAACTATCATTTTCGATTATGCAAGGTTGTCTGCTCTGAGCTGCCCATTTCACACCTATCAAGATAACAAGAAATTCAAATTTCAGTATACAGTTTGAGGTGGCATAATTTGTAATAGGAAAGATTACAATGCCCTGTTTGTTTCTCATAACACATCCTAATCCAACTTTGTTATCCTTGTAAGCTGCATCACAGTTGATTTTAATTCCCATGTCGGGAGGAATCCACTTAATTATACAAACTTTTTTGTATCTTTTCCTTACAAGAGTTGGAATTAGGCCTGAACTAACAAAAACCGAATCATTAATGTTTGAGATTAAACAGTTATGACTTACGAATCGTGTTCAGAATCATGCACTGATCAGAAATGAGTTTCCAAGTAGTACATGAATCAGTGAGCACATTATCATACAACTTCCTTTTTTCATTTCCACAACTCCCAACATATAATCAAGGAAAGATTAATGCAAATGGATTTTCTAATATGTGATCCTGCAGTAATGTTAGAGTAGAAATTCAATATGTCCAAGATAGATGCAAAATTCATTGGGGGGTTTGTTAGATTGCATGAAAATTGTTCCAAAGATGAGAAGCAAACATGCATTCATAAAAAAAATGAGACAGACTATCTACATGAGAGCAGTATATACATTTCGAAGCCAACAAAATTCCAATTCTTTTGAGAATGTTATCAAAAGGTAAGCAATTGTTCAACAATTGCCATATAAAAAGGAGATTTTGGCAGGGATGATTGAATTCCATACTTTTTTCAAAGAATTAATCCTAGTTCTCCTGTCTCTGAAGCAATTGTAAGTAGATTTTATAGAAAACATACATGCGATGTTCGGCTTTCATACAAGGGAGTCCTTGTGGTCAATTAAAATATTTCCTTACTTATACAATTCATTATGTTGTTAGGAAAATAATTAAAGGTATGAACAGGTCCCTCCCTTCGCAGAATTGTTTAACCTGTAAAACATAAAATGGAGGGTCTTGGGAGTGCCAATTATCAATTAATGGATCATGGCATGTCCAATCTGCAATCCAGAAACTTGATGAACTTGATCCTAATAGTACCTGCAAGTGTGTTTCAGCCCTAGCCATCACCTTACAATATCTAACCCATGTTTCCGTGGTTCTTTTGTGGTTTGGTATCGACAACATGAATTTGGACCACAGTGAGGATCCCTGCTGCATTTTCCACCATATTTTAGTGAAAACATTCAATTGTGGTGTTAATGTTCCTGACCCCAAGGTCGTTCTCATCAATTGGGTAATAGATCCTTTGCTAAGAAATCAAGTAAAGGGGATGGGGAGTGGTTTTTTGAGAGTGAAGAAGGTAAGGAATGAGTTATTATGCTCAATTCATCTTATTAAATATTTTCACCCCAACCTCCACCTATAGAACCAACTCTCACATTTTCGGAACCCTGAGAGGAAACCATAGAAAAGCCAATTGAATATGCTAATCTTCCAAACCACTTATATCCTATAAGGTTAACTCTACCTCTACTATATCTTCGTCTTGGAAGATTTTTACCCCTACCTCTCCATTTTTGGTTGGATGTGGAGATGGGGTAGAAACCCGCACCATATGAATAACATTAAGGTCATGCCGATGACCTTAAATATACAGAGTTTCTCGGGAGGCAACCTGAGTTTTTAAAAATTAGATTAGTTTATTTTTCTTTTTTTAAAAAAGTTTCTCACATTTTCCTCCTATTCTTACCTCAAACCATTAGACACCATAACACTCCACCACCTAAACCACCACCAAATACACAACCTATGACCGGACACTAGTTGTTTCTTTGTGTGGATGTTGATTGGCACTTTTTTAGTGTGGTTTTGTAGTGGTTTGTTTTGAGTTGCAAGTTGGGATAGATTTGAGGATATTGAGGTGGGAACAATGCATTGGGAGGTTGTAATTGCCTATCATTTTGTTTACCTCCCCTTCTTTTCATATCATGTTTCTTATTTAAGAAATGTGTGTGTTGTAAGTGTAGGGGAGGAAAGATGTCCCATTGCATTGTGTTGTAGATGTCTAGTATTTTTGGTGTCTTTTTCTATTTTTAGTTTTTGCTTTTGGAACACTATTACACTTGGTGTGCATGTTTGTTTTGTAGGAAACATGTGGTTTTTGGAGAAAAGCTAGCAAACAGGGAGTCTAACTCACGGACCATGTAGATGTACATGGTTTGTGATGCTCAAAATGGTGGACAAGAAAGAGAACCAAACCCCAAATTCATGGGGAGTGTAGACGTACATGACCCATGAAGCTCACTTACTTTCCTACATCCAAATCAACATTTCTTCCCTGCCACCACCAAAATACCACCCAAACTCACTTACCCTCAAAACCCTTGAAACACACATATCGAAACCTAAGAGGTAAACCTCCAATGTGTCTCAATTATTTATTCGATTTGTAGTGCATGATAGTGGTTGTGATTGAACTTGCTTTATTAAAGGTTAGAGGTAGTTTATTGAGGTGATTATAGTATGTTCATTAAAATCATTGATTGTGCCACCAATGGTAGATTTTAGTGTTCATTTTTTTCCATTGTGAGTGTTCTCATATTCCCTTCCCTTGACATATGTTCTATGATTCTGTATATGCATTGAGGACAATAACAGATTTAAGTGTGGGAAGGGGTTAGATAACACTTATGATTCTTAGTTGTTTCTATGTAGCTAATAGCTCCTTTAAAGAGCATTTTGAAAATTTTGAGAAAAAACAAAAAAAATATATATATACCCAGCTAAGTTGGAAACCCGAAAGGGCAACTTAAGCAAAAATAGGAAGGAAATCTCAGATCAGTCGAAAGGCCTGGGTAAAAATGAGAGGCTAGGCTCAGCTAGGTTGGAAAACCTAGGAAAAATGAGATATTGTGTGGAAAAGGGTGATATGGTGAGCTTAACATGTGTGAATGCTAGTATGAAAACCCAAAAGGGATCCTATGCAAAGTGAGAGAAATTGAGAGAAAATGAAAACGAAGTTGAGCATCCTTCGGTATTATCCTTGGTTTTGGCTAAGTTGAGAATCTCGAGTTATCCTTAGTTACAACCAAGTTGAGCATCTTGTTTATTATCGTTGGTGGGTTTTTTCTAGCAACAACTCTTTGATTGCTTTTGCCGGGCTGTTCGGGGGAGTAAGCTAGTTCAACACTTATCTCTTATACTTACCTTTTTCTTCACAATATTTTGGGATGGTCAGGTTACTTTAGTATCTTCGGGGAGTGTGAGAGTTGTGATATTCTTACTTCTTTGGGGGAACTAGGGTAGCTTGGGAATAAGTTGAATGTATTGGCTAACTTATCTTTGCATGCTACATTTTGCTTAGATCTTTTCTCGTTTTTGTTTACTAGATGATGAGTAAAGGTTTAAGAGTGGAGGGATTGATGTGCACCATTATTCATGCATTAGTCGATGCATTTAACACATTTATTATTATCTTTTGTTTGGTTGATTGCTTGTTTTAGTTAGGTTTGTACGACAAAGGGTTTAGACGACCATTATTGGATTTCTTCTCTAAATCCCAAGTTTTGTAGACTTAATTGGGACTAATGGACACTTTTTATTCACGGGCGCCTAGATCTTCCTTTTTTTAACTCATTAGTAGGTTGCCCATGAGTACTTTTCCATTATCTTTTGCCAAAGGTCATCCGCAAGGGTGGTAGTAAATGTTTAAAGGTCATTCACAAGGATGGTTGAAGATATCGAAGGTCATTCTCAATGATGGTAGTAGATTGAAGGTCATGGACTCCAGAGCGTGGTAGTAGATGAAATTGGGACCAAGAAATGCAGATTCAAAGTTCAAGAAGGCCGAGGGAGAAATTGAGGGCTCGTTGTTCGAGGTTGCACAGAATTCTGATCAAAATCCAAGAAGAATCAGCCCTTGAGGGTGTCACCATTAGATTCATCTTCTCCAGCATTGTAAATCAACTACAAGAACTCCTAAATTGAACCAACGGTTCACCCGTAACCAAGTAAAGAAGTTAGCCAAGCGAACCAGCCACGGCTAACACAGACCACGCAAACTCGACACGAGGCCAAAGCTAGAATGAACCATACCATGTTACACGGCCTATGTCAGGAAGCCATGGAACGGCATGTACCACCCAACATGGTCGTGTCAATTTCCAGCACGAACGGTGTCTGTTTCGACTGGCCGTGCACTCCAAGGCACCTTTTCACTCCAAAAATTGGCTAAGTATGGGAGTATGACGTTCCGTTATACACGGCCCACACTGTTTCAAGTCAAAAATGCCAAGACCAGCCCACCAGGTGTGAAGAATGATGCACGACGTACCGAGGTGCTGAGCAAAATGAGGTTCCAGCCAATGGAGAGCCGACTGGCACATATCGCACCGGCACAATCGGCACGGCCTGTGCCAAAGCCAGCATCCCGCACCAGCACGACTAGCATGGCTCTTGTCGGGGCTGGCGTGCCACGTCGGCATGAGTCCCCCTCAGCCCGGCACGGACCGTGTCACGAGCCACCCCGCGTCAATTGTGTCTGCTAGGGTTTTTGGCCTATTTTGGGCCTATTTTTAGGCCTAATTCCCTACTACTATATATATTGACCTATGACTATTAGGATTTAAGTTTATACTCAATTTTAGATCTTAAGAGTAGGTTAGAGAGAGAAAACACTCTCACTTCTGTATAGGTTCTTTCTTTTTTCATCTTTTTATTTCACTTTTGCCCGAAGGCATTGAATCCAATGAAATATTTGGATTCAATGCTTATGAAGTAGTTAATTAAACTTGGGGATTATATTTGTATTTATGTGTTAATGTTTATTTTGTGAGATTTCTAGATCTACCTATTTCTATGTGTTTTGTGACTATTATGTTGGCTTGTCCTTAATATTCTTGTGAATTGCGTGATTGTCACACTTTGTTGGCACACAACTAAGTTTACCTTCATGTTTGTGCACTATTGCTACTCCCCAGTTAAGGAAACCTAGATGCACTTAAGGTGATGATAGTCCAGAACTGGGTGTGTACACGAAGGTTACCATTGTTAGTCGTCACGATCGACCATGCTCTATTTAGCCGACCAAGAGGTCCGAAGGGTTGTGGGTAGAGATAGATTAGGTAACAAACTAGGATTGTCCTATTGATCCTAGAGCCATCGATAAAATGTCTCTTTCCTTTGCCTTTGTAGGCCTAGGGGTAATTCATTCACAATGTTCTGCCCAGGACTTAATCGCACTGGGAAGAATCAGACCTACGCAATGAGCCATAGTCGTTGTTGAACTTTCCTAGTCGTGGAGGTGAGGCTGATGGAAGATTTTAAATGTGTATCTCTATGTGATAGATAGGGGGGAGTTTTGACCATTGTCCGCACCAAGTGTCAAACACAGTAGAATAGGGTTTAGTTCTTGTATTTGATGAAATCAATGATCGGAATGACATTAATGATGTTACGTAAATATTCCTCGATTTTTAGTTTATATTGTTAATTCTCGTGATCAATTGCATGTTATTAGTTGTTAGTACAAATTCCCCCTAATGACTGTTTTCACAACACTTTTTATTCCTAACACGTGGTCGGATTGATGACCCAACCATGGTTGTGTTTAGTTGATTATTAGATTCCTAACATCTCTGTGGATGACTCCAGTACTTGTCGCTATCTACCATTCTTGGTAGTATAGTTGTAGGAACAGGAGAAGGAAAAAATCTCTAACTTTGATCCGGTCCTCCTCTTAGCTATTAGTAGATCTCCTGTGAAAAGGTTGTGTATTAACGATGCTCGGGAGGGGGGCAGGTCGATCCCCCCTACTAACAAAAAAAGAAGCAAGAATGTGAAGGTTTTTTTTAGAACTCTCAAGTATAGAAACCACCTCATCGAGCCCTACCAAGTCCAAAGATGAACTGATTTCTCTCAAAAGTCTGTGGATCTTCCCTTCACTATAGGGTCAAACAAAAAATGAGGGAGAATAATTTAACCAACATCAAAAAGTCAACACTTAGCCGAGTTTCTTCTGGAGAACAACAAGGGGGGAAATTCGGCAAGGGCAACGCAAAGAAGCAACAAACAAGTTCCGATGTAGTGTTCGTACAACGAGCTACATTTGGGAAGGGCCAAATTGCAACTATGCATGGGATATCCACTTAAAAAGACGTCAAGAATTTTTGGGCACGTTGGTTACAATATGGTAACCGTAGACCTCGAAGCTTTGAAATCTTTACTTGCAAATTAACGAAGGGCGGTTAGGGTCACAAGTGCTAGATTAGGGGTCGTAAAAAAGAAAAGTTGAAAAGACAGTAACTGCAAGAATGATAAGGAACCATATAAACAACATCAAGCCTGCTCTAACAATAAAAAACAAGGTAACCACGCTTCAACAAAAAACTACTTTTACACACATCAATAATTGTTAGAATAAGGTATTTATATCAACATTTGATCTATCCCCAAGTAGATTTGAAATGTGGTTAACAGAGGTGTTGGGATAGGTAAAATGTGTAGTTATATATAAGTTTTCATTATTCGTTAAAAATTAAATAATTGATTATAATGTATGATTGTATATTCGTTACCTACACTTGGATGTGTATGAATATATATTGTTAACTCACATGTTGAATTTGTACGCGTGTATGTATATGTATGTATATATATATATATATATATTAACATGACAATTGTTAGTGATATGGTTTCAAATAGTCAACCAGCAAGAGTCAACCAAACCTATAATTAAACTTATAAGAACCGGAAATCTAATCAACAAATAATTAATCATAAACTTTATTAAAAATACAAATTGTCAAATCAATAAATACTAAAATTTAGAATTATCTAAAAGCAACAATTCTTAAACAATAAATGACCCTAAACTAATTCTAACTAAAGAGAAAAATAAAATGAAAAATAATATCCTTCAAATGTGGTGATGCAGACACCCTTCTTAAATGTGTTAAGCTCGAGCAACCTATGCATAACAATATAAAAAATTGATATTAATAACTTGAAAATGTATAAATATCAAATACACATTCAACCAATTTATACATTCAACCAATTTATATATTTAACAATGATACAACTTCATATGAGATTTTTCACTATGAAAATAATATTAAAAAATTAATTAGGAATTAAATGCACATACTCTGAATCCAAACAACAATTTTAAAACAAATATTATTATACATGTAAACTCGTTTAAAATATTAACATGATTAAATTAGAATTATGAATTATAAACAAAATAAAATATTAATGCAAAATATAGATATAGGTGTATATATATTTATGAAGGAGGGCCTGAAAATGTTCTTATGATTCCAGTTGGTTTTCTACCCTTGTCTATTCTTCTTGTTGTATCATACTCCCTCCTATCATACTCCCTTCGTCCCAGCAGTTTTGGCCTATTTTTTGATCAACTTTCTTGGACCATTTTTGACCATATATTTCAATTAGTATATAGACTCTAATATCATCATGTGAGATATTGATAGACTCCTATGTCTACGTAGTTTCTAAAGATAAAATTTTAATGTATCATTAATATCCGTAATTAAAGTTATTGATGGTCAAACATGGTCTGAGAAAGTTGACCAAAAAATAGGCCAAAACTGGTGGGACAGAGGTAGTATTAGTTATTGTTTGAGACTAGTTAGGTTAAATGTGAGTTCCGCTTTATTGTAATTATTGTTGGGCATTTTTCCCAACATCTATGGTGATTATTTTCGAAAAATAAAAGAGTGATTAGAGTTAAAATCTTACACTACATCCAATTATGATCAACTGTCGTGCAAATTTAGTGAGAACATTGTTACATTAAAATTACTAAGAAATTAAATCCGTACAATGTTGGATTAAACTGGCATGTATAAGAACAATGTGGGGATGAAATCTATAAAAATGTAACATTATCCTTGAGATATTTGGATGAATACAATCCAAGTGGCAGATATGTGATTTCAGAGCTTTGGCACGTCAAAGATAATCGAAATGACCTTTTGAAGAAGGTCATCAATTTCATCTTCAAGCGATTACTACTTTGTGAGTTACTATTTTTTATGTTTCTCTGGATAGTATTGGTCCACCATTGGTTGCTCCATGCAGAAGAAGGCCTTTTGGATGTTTGATTCAAGGATTGCCTGACGACGACTCTAAGGTACAACTTATGTTTTCTATCCTAAGACATGTATGATTGTAAGACTATTCGAAAGAGGCTGAAACATTGAATGCACGATGCCGTGCATATTTAGCGCGGATTGAGTGGAAATTTACTACAAACATTGTGTAATTAATAATACTAAATACTTAAGTTTGTACAGTGTTACATTGAAAGGAAGTAAGTTAAAATCCCGATGGATATATTACAATTTTTAATAAATTTCTAATCTGAAATAGTACACATAATCTATTTGGTTGGCATGTAATTTAAATACTCTTGCAATATATTAGTTATTGTTTGAGACTAGTTAGATTGGATACGAGTTACACTTATTATAATTACTGCTGGGCATTTTTCCAAAAAAATAAAAGAGCGATTAGAGTTAAAATTTTACACTACATCCAATTATGATCACATGTCATGCAAATTTAGAGCAAATGGGGTTACATTAATGAGTAATGATTCTACCTATCTACAACAACAAAAAATGATAATCTACATGTCTTTCATTTCTCAGATTGATAGGATATCTGTGATTGCATCAAGAACGTCGGAAAGCCTACGCACCCATCTCACAGTCAACAATCATCTCTCGAGGCTGTTGGGGAGATTGACGGACTTGCAGATAAGCCCATCATCATTGAGCTCGTTGTGTCCATTGTGGAGATAAGCCCAATCTCTAAAACTTATAGTCACTGATGCCTTCAGTATATTTGGTCGAGACTATAGATTCATGTTGTTTTATATTATAAATTAGTGAGCATGAAAGAAGGCTACTGAAATTCTTGTTAGACTATAAATTTCATGCCCTTTTATCATAAAACCAATTGTAACTACGTAGAATTGAACTATGATCTTATATAATAAATAAATGTTTTGTCAACCACTAATGTAGAACTCACAAACACGCCCCCTCACACGTGACATCATTATTTATCACGCGCAAACGTGAACAGAAAGAGATCACAGGCATCAGTGAGATTATACGTTCATTGGGCCGATCAGGCCAACCTTGAAATTTAATACCATCTGGGACTCATAGGATTCTATAATAAAATCAATTGGTACTGTATAAAGATAAGCCATGATCATATATACTTTGTCAACCACTAATGTGACTCTCAAACATAGACTCAGATTGTCTAAGCACTATATAACATGGGAGATTTAGACGATAACTAATGTTTGACTAGCTCAACTATTTTCAAACTTTTCATTCCAAATCTCACTAGCTAGTCACGGTCACAAGCAAGAAACTATATATGGTTATTAATATTTAAATGGTACAAAACAAAATATTTATTATTGTATATTGTTTATATATTGGGATTTTTGATATCAATCAATCCAAACAAATAAGACTAAAATATATTGTACAATGTAAGTTTAACATCTTTTTTTTTTGTTAGTCATTGTTAGGCAGATATAGGGATTTTAATTTCATACTGCACATTTGATTTTTTTTAACAATTAACCTAATTAAAATGATATTAGTGAACTTGTGAGTCTTGTGTCATTGCATAGCCAATTCCAAGGCCGGTGGCACAATACTCAATGCATAGTTTTCTAATTTTAATAGTAAATCATGCACAAACAGATCCGTTCGCCACTCAATATCTATGTTGATCCAATGAATGACACCAAGAAAACACCCAACATGTAGCAAAGCATATTAGAATGTAAATGCAAGCTAATTAATACTCCTTAATAAGCGGCACATACATATACAGTATAATACTGCAAACCACCCTGAGGGGAAAGTAATGACATCTCACCTAAAGTGACTAAAAGTGTTATGGAAAATCACACGTCCCTTTTAAAACATGAGAGTCTTTTGTTCTCACTCATCTCATAATTAGAGTCCCACTTTTACCTCTTTTTTTGTTGCCTTTTTTTTAAAGTGAACTTTTATTGAGTATGGTCGGCGTACAATGCTATGAGTTTTTTTTCACTGAAATATTAGTTGTACAATCAGTTTGCATTTTCCATATTAGTAAATGTAAAAGGCAAAAAATAACTAGAGTCCTTATTTATGATAAAAATAAAATAATATCTACATAAATTACACTTTAGAATGTAAGAAGTATTTATATAGCTTGTGATCTCCATCTAGATTTCTTAGTTGATCTCTTGACAATGCTTGTAAATATTTCATGACCTTGAATTCTATCAACATATGTGCATTTGTACAGAAAATTTGGGGATCTCAATGATAATTAAAAAAACAAAGTATCCCTGGAACATGGTATTATTTGGAGATTACAGCTCCGCAGTCACACTTCCCTAGTCAGCGAATCTTAAGTGAGCCTTCCAATCTGATTGCACTACCTAATTCTTTGAGCACTAGTCACATTACCATTTTTTTATCGCCATGCTTCTTGAGATAGAGATTCTTAACCTAGTTTAAGTCACTGAGGGACCTACATGGGTGGTAATGAATGCACGATGTCGTGCAGATTGAGCACAGATTGCGTGGAAATTGAGTATGGACATTGTGTAATTAATAATACTAAATACTTAAGTGCATACAATGTTATATTGAAAAGAAGCAAGTTTATTAGATATCTAATCTGTAATAGTACAAAGATCAGGTTGGTTGACATGTAATTTAGATATCCTTACAGTATCTTAGTTATTGCTTTAGACTAGTTAGGTTGGACGTGAATATACTTATTGCGAATTCTGAAGGGTGTTTTTCCCAACACATATGAGAGATTATTTTCCAAAACAAATGATTTGAGTTAAAATATATACACAACATCCGATTAAGATCAAATTTCGTGCAAATTTAGTGCAGACAGTGTTACATTAGAAGTACTAACTAATTAAATTGGTACAATGTTTCATTATACTTGCATTATGTATATATAAGAAGGATGGAGGGTTGAAATCTATAAAACTGTAACATCGGTATTTAGAGAGTTGGGTGAATAATATCCAAGGGGCAGATATGTGGTTTCAGAGATCTGGAACCTCAAACAAAATCGAAAGGCCACTTTGAAGGACATCAATTTTATATTCAAGCAATTGAATACCCTCGAGTGTAAGAGATTTTAAGGGAAGAGTGTGGAAAGCTGTAGAATTGAAGATGGATTGGACTATATGTGATTTGCTAATGGATGAATCGAGAAATCAATTAAAAAATGAACAACACTGCATTACAAGATTATTTAAAGAAATGCCTTAAAATTTTATAGATGAATTAAAATATTGTAACAATTCAATTTTATTTTCAAGTTTTCCAAGGAGGTTCCTCTTCTTCTAAATTTTCTTCGATGAGGAGGAATTTGTTTTCCAAGGAGGAGGAGGAAGTGGCGCTTACAACCGTGAGAAGGAAGTTTTTTTCTGGCATTAGTGGCTGATATGTGTATATATAGAAAGAATTGTGTATATATAAGAAGAATGGGATGAAATCTATAAAACTTAGCACCAGCCTTGAGAAAGTTGGATGAATACAATACAAGTGGCCGATATGTGGTTTCAGAACTCTGGAACTTCAAAGAAAACAGAAAGGCCACTTTGAAGGACAACAATTTTATCTTCAAGCAATTGAATACCCTCGAGTGCAAGAGATAAGGGAAGAGTGTGGAAAACTATAAAATTGAAGATGAATAGGACTATGATTTGCTACCGTCCTCAATGATTTATTGATAGATAGACATTGTGATGGGTGAATAAGAGTAGGGAGATGAGAACTAGTTTTCCCATGATTACAATGGATTTTATTATATATATTGACAACTATTAAATGTTGTGCAAAGTGAGTGCAAATTGAGCGTAAATTATTTTTCATAAGACACAAAAGGTATTTAAATTATATTTGAAAAACTTAATATAAAAATATTTATTACATCCCGTGCAAATTAAATATAAATTGAGAATAAATTGTATAATATTAGACACAATTATCAATTCAAACATGAACAATGATGCATTACAAAATTAATTAAAGCAACACATTAAAATTTTATAGATAAATTAAAATGTGGTAATAATTCAATCTTAATTTTAGGTTTTCCAAGGAGGTTCCTATTATTCTAAATATTTTGAGGAGGAGGAGGGAGCTTACTACTGTGAGGGGGAACTTGTTTTCTTCGATACTTTGAAACCTTTGAAATCAACAACCCTTGTCATGTCGAAGGAGGAGCTGAGCTCATCAAACATGAAGGTGGAGATGGAGAGCACCATCATAACCTGACAATGCATGTCGTCGGAAAATAATCTGACTACCTCCTCTTGTCCACTAATAATGAAAATGTTTCCATTTTTTTATCCGCTAACAATGACACAATTTCCTTTCTGTGCTTTCCACTAACAATGACACCTTTCCTTCTTTGAAAAATATTTTCCTACGATCTAGGGCAGTAATGGTTGCATCGCCTTTAGACCATAACTTTTAAACCGAGAGCGAAAATAATCTAGCTCTTTGAAATTTTATTATGGTATGTCGTTTGAAGGACTCCGAGGTGCTCAATTTCCATGTCACCAAATGGAATCACAAATTTTCACTTGAACTCCATTATAGGTTTAAGTTGGAATTTTGGAATTTGAATTTTGGTATTATGCAGTTTTGATTGTAATAGCATACCTTGGTGTGAAATGGGGCACACACCTATGGGCGGAGCCTACATAGTTGCGGTAGTGCGTGACTCGGTAGTAATAGTTGTTGATGCATGTCGTCGGTAAACAATATGATCACTCCATCTCATCCACTAATAATGATAATGTTTCCTTTATTTATTTGATCCCCTTACAATAACACTGTTTCCTTTTCTACTTGGTTTCCCATTTTTTATAAATATATGCCTACATTCTAGGGTACTAATGGTTGCGTCGCCTTTAAAACCAAAAACTTTAAACTGGGAGCGAATATAATCTAGAGTCAGTCTACCTCTTGGAAATATTCCGATGAGATGTTGTTTGAAGGGCACTCAGATGCTCAATTTTCTTATCACTGAATAGAATCACTATTTCTCCCTTAAACTCCATCATGGATTTGAGCAAGAATTTTGGGGTTTGAATTTTGAAATTTTACAGCTTTGGTTGTGATAGAATATCTTTGTTTAAAATACGGCTCACACCTGAGGGCGGAGCCTTCATAGCTGCGGTGGTGCGTGACTCGGTAGTAATAGTTCATGGTAATGGTTGTTGTGGTGGTTTTATGGATGGTTGTAGTGGCGTTTAGTTAATGATTGTGACTGGTGGTGGTTTAATAGAAAAGAGAGAGAAGAGAGTTTTTCAGTTGACAACGTATGCACAATATAGTTAGAATATATATATATGCACAATATAGTTAGAATATATATACTACAGTTGATTATAATCAGTGTTCAATTTAAAATACTCCCTCCGTCCCAGGGGAATCTGCACACTTTCCTTAAATGGGTGTCCCAGGAAAATCTCCACTCTTTTTGCTTCTTTCCTTTTTTGGCAAAAAAAGTCTTGAATTCCCTAAAGTAACCCCAGCAATTTTTGTGTTTTACACAAAGCCCATCCTGTTGTCTTTTTAATTCAGCCCATTTCTGAAACCCTAGTTCATCTTTCCTCTCTAATTTGGCCTGATTTTGATTTCTACTTCTCAGGTCCTTACTACCCCCTACCTTTTTTACCTTCTTAATGTCATGTGAGACTAAATCCTCCAGTCAATCTTGCCAGAGGTGTTCTATGTGCTACGTTTCTGACACATATAGTAAGTAGGAGTTCGTCCCCGAGACGGAGACGTGTGATGCAACCTCCACCTGGAGAGATGATGCCACCCTCATGGGTTCTGAGGTCCATGGCGACCGTCAAAGTGCCTTTGTCCCAGATGTGTTAAAATCTGTTGCTGTTGACCGCGAGCTTGGTGTCAAAAAAATGACGCCGACTTACATGTTCCTGTCGGCGGTGATTCGCGTCACGATGACCCTGGTTTGGGGCGATACCGTCAACCCTAGCCGGAGAGTCGCCAGAGATGCTTTGTTGAGGCCCAATGCCAAGGTGACTCACTTTCCCTGGGACGACGATGGTCCGAACGACCGGAAGACACCTCCTACGGGAGAAACACCATGTTGTATTTGTTGTAACCCTGGTTGAGGGAGAAGCATGATGCCAGGTGGCGGAAACCCTAGATCTGCTCTATTTTCAACAACGTCGGGTCAAAAAAAATATATGTCCAGTTTTTTGATGATTAGGGTCTGTGACTTTTTCATATTTTCTGTGAATAAATTTTCTTTGTTCATCATTTTGATCCTCTTTTTGTCTTGGTTAAATTTTGCAGACCTGAAAGCTCCCTTCGCCATTGACTTTTTGTCGGGTTTCAATATGGAGGTAACCCCGAAAAAATCATGTTCCCTGACTGTTTGAAAGTTTTGAAGAAAAACTTATTCTACGCCTGAGGTGATGTCGTTCCTCCCTAGTAAACTATTTTTGGGAATTCATTTTACTTGTTATGTGCGAGATCCCCTTCTTGTAGCAGGGGCTCGATGGTATATGTGTATCTTTCTGTTGCTTAAAAATTATATGGTGCCTCATACTTCAGTAGATAAAATGAATGCCTCTGTGCGAGAGCACCTGCTTGTGGCAGGGGCTCGATGGTATATATGTATCTTTATGTTGCCTACAAAATTATATGTTGCCTCATACTTCAGTAGAGAAAATGGAAGCTTATGTGCCAAAGCCCCTGCGGATGGTATATGGGATTAATCTTTCTGTTGCCTAAAAATGGTATGCTGCCTTATACTTTAGTAGATAAAATGGAAGCTTTCTGCGAGAGCCTCTGCTTGTAGCAGGGGCTCGATGGTAAATGTGATAAATATGTGAAGGTGTATCTTCCCTATGTACTGTGAAATTATGTGTTCTTGTGTTTTGAAATTAAACTGTTTATGTGTTGCGAAGTTCATGTGTACCTGCAGAGATAGCATGTCCCTTCAACCCTTAATGTAATTGAAACTAGAATGTGAATTAGTTTCTTCCCTTGTTGTTGCCTCCCTGTTCAAACCTGATTGTATTTTCTGCCATTCCTGAGTCCAAACTGTACATACATGGCAGTGTTCGATCATCTTCACTAACTGTTATATGTTATTCTCTGGTATGTACCAATTTTTATAAAACAATGAATGGTTTTTTGAGCTTGTTTTTTTTTAAAAATGTTAAATTTCATTAACAACAAATAAACATTAAACCGGGGTTGGTATTGGAACATCTCATTCACACCAAAAGTGGGATATTCCCACCTTGAAAAATATGCCATTTCACCAACCCCCAATTTTTTTTACAAATCATCTATCATGGATGATAACCTAGGGCAAGAATTAAGGTAACAATTGTTTCATCTATTGCCCCTGTGTTGATCAGATATTCAATGTTTCCCCTTACAACCTCCTCACTTACTTGTAGCGATCTTGGGAGAGTTTCTTCTCTTATGAGCATGTCCTTGTTCATGCGAGGAAACTTGTACCTTCTTGACCCACGTGCTTTCAGTACTTCAATCATTGACTGTTATTGTGTTATGAATACCTTGTTCAAAGTAGTTGCATCTTCCCTCTCATTTGTTGATTGCACGACCGCGATTAACTCCTCCACATTATATGTAGCTTCTTCCTGTTGTAGGCTTTGAATTGAGTTGAAAAATCCTAGGTCTAGGATGTTACAATCCGGAGAGTTTTCCGTTTGGCTCACTAGATGTATAGCAAAACCATATGTTTCAGCTACATCCCTGAAATCAGGATCATAGTTGAATATATGTGGCTTTGCATTATCTTATGAATGTGAATAAACTTGCCTAATAAGTGTGTTGGCCACCTTTGTTTGATTGTTGGTATGACTTCCTGGATTATCTTTGCTCTTGTTACATCTCTTGTGATCTTCGGTACAGTAGCTTTCTCCACTGTCCCAGCTGGTCTGTTTTGTTGTTGTTGATTGCAATTTGGTTTTGAATGAAATGAAATATGCATAGTTTCCCATCAAAATAGTAGCTCACCATCCCCCCATATCGGTCCACTTACCGCACATATAAACATTAACTTAGAAATATGCGACTTGTGTTTACATGTCCGATAAGGCTCCACTTTGTTCAGGGCCATCAGGTACCTCACTATTTCCTGGCTCAAGTAGAACCATTTCTCATCCATGTGCACCACATGGTCCATTGAAGTAAAGATATGCTTTTAGCTTTTTTTAAATGAACCACATATGTGATACCTTACTGTGAGGGCTGGTTTGATGCTATTTGTATGACTTTTAATCACCTTTGCTGCCACTGCCCGTTGCACACTACTCTTGCCAATGTTTAGTGCTTTTGTTGTTCCTCTTATTGTGTGTCTCTTAATTGCAGGAATTGCCTTGAGATCTTCGAGATTGATCTCTTTCTTTTTTCGCGGAGGGTGGTTTGTCATCCGATGACGTAAATCAAGTGGTCTTCCTTGTAACTTTTGAGCTCGGGTTAAAGCCCAGATCGTGCTCACTGTTAGTATTGAGCAGTCGCACATTGCACCAACATCCAACCTCTTTGAATGCAATAACTTACCTTCCTTGTGGCTCTCCAATAGGAACTCGGTCAAATGCTGCCTCTCTTGGTTTGTAAGATTCTTCCGTATTGTCTCTTGTAAAAAAGAAAAACCCGATGAGGAAAGAGAAGATGCACATTACCGAGGGCAACCAGCACCCTCGGGTGACTCGGGATGGCTCGATGTAGTGTATAACTTTACCTGAGGGTTCCCCAACAAACCCAAAATTTTTGGGGTTTACTGCTTCTTCACTTGGTAGGATATGATGATTTGTAACTTACCCTCCCTGTTTTTGGAAGGAACTTCAACCTTTTTCTGCTTGTAAAAATGAGATGGATGTTCTTATTTATAGTGGAGGTTTCCTGGATTTGTTTGTAAAATTATTTGGAATGTAATAGTACTGGAACAGTGTAATTTTTCAGCTTTTGGGCGCCTTCCCTTAAGAAAAAAACGGGAAAGGGCCTTGATTATTGAACTGGAGGGAAAATTTATCCCTCTTCAATTCCTTAATTTTTTCTTCTTCTCTTTCATGCTTAATTATAGCACGTGGAGGTGGAGGGGGGCAGGTAGGGTGGGGCCCAGAGGAAATTTTTTGCAGAAATTTCTCTCTCTACAGATTCTCCTGGGACGGATGGAGTACTTACTAAATAAGTTCAAACAATTTTAGATCCAAAGAATACTTTGACAATTATTGCACCGGTCTTGAATCACCAAACAAGAGTGTAGCAACAAATTACTCTTGTAACTACTTCCAAGACTCATAGAGTCATTTGTGTCTTCAAATGACTTTGTAGAGACTAAGGCTCTATTTGGCAGAATTTTGCATATAAGTAAATATAGCATATTTTGAAAGTTTGGGAGATCAATTTCTGTTTTTCCTCCAAAAATAATTTCTACTTTTAAAATAAATTATTTTTTATCACTTTACAAAATATTAAAAAGTGTTTTGCTTATAAGTAAGACAACTTATAAGCTCTGTCAAATAGAGCCTAAGGATTTATGTTGTTTGTGTTGGTTTCCTTTCTAATTCTAGAACTCTCCTTTGGTATTAGTGGGAGATGTTTCTAGGAAGATGGGGGAAGAATATAGACTGCCTCCTAGAAAGCTCCAAACATTTACTATGCTAGTTGGGGAGATGCAAGAGAATTCTAGACGTTGTTTGGTTCACATATAAATAGAGGTGTTGGAGATGAGTTCATCACTCAATCGCATCCAATCCATTCCATAGCCACTTTCATTCCTTCTACTGTGACAAATCAACTCTTAGAGTGAGGAGTTAGAGAGAAATACTCAACCTCTCTAGTTATGATTGTTCCACCATAGTGTGAGTAGTCTTGTAATTCATCCTACTTGGGTGAGATATTTGTAACCATACTATAAACTCATATAGTGAAAGATCTGGACTCCATAGTCCCGTGATTTTTCTCGATTTTAGTTTTTCGCGTTATCAAATTTTGGTGTTCTAGTTTTCTTTTCTTTTTAATTTATCATCTTGATCACGCAAAGAGGGCCAGATTGAGATGATCAATTAATGGGCATAAAATAGAACTTATCCTTATCATGAAATAAGGCTACTAAAATTCTCGTTAGACTCAGATTGTCTAAGCTCTGATATGGGAGATTCAGACGACTAGCTCAACTATTTTCTAACTTTTCATTCTCAATCTCATAAGAGTGTTTAGGTAAATCTCGCATCTATTTTTAAATCTGGAAGTTTCTTTTTCTCACTATCTTATAATGAGAGTCTCAGTTTTACTCTATTTTGTTTATTTCGTCTAAATTAATGTTTTTTTCTTCACGTGAACTTTCAAAGAGTATGGCGTAAAATACTATGATTTTTTCACTAAAATATTAACTGTATAGTGATTTTGTGTTTTTCATATTAGTAAATGTTGAAGGGTAGAATAACATCAGTAGAGAAGGGGGCCATTAAATGCGGTTATACAGGACCATTAAAGACACTTTCAAAGTACTGATTGAAATCGATCAAAGACAGTTCAAAACCTGCTTTTAATGGGGTCCAAAATAGGTTCCATACTCACGGCCTATTTTCGATTTTCCAAAAAAATAGCTGTCGAAAACCCAGCAATAGAACATACGGCTGAGCTCCAGCGAAGAAAACCCTAAACCCTGTGAAGAAAATCCAGCAAAAGAACGCTAGCGGAGTCCAACGACGGAATGGAGTGCCAGAGGAATCAAGCAGCGAGAATCGATCTGAGCTTAGGCGGAGGAATCGAGCGGCAAAGTCCAGCAACGAGGAGGCGAGAAGACCAGTGGCGTCGAGCAGCGGAGAAGGATCTCATGACAGAGAAAGAGCGGTACGACTGAGCTCACGGAGAAAAAGGAACAACGTGACCAGTGTTCTCTAACTAGTGGCTGTTGTGGCTCCAATGCAGTGTCAGCGGTGGCTCGATCCTACGCAGAGCTGATCTCCAACATCATGGATGAAGGTCGGTGGGAAGACATGCTGGTGGACGTTGGGCTATGTGAGGGAGAGAAAATGGCAAAAAGGAGAAGAAAATAAAACCCTAAGTGAGGGAGGCAACAAAAAGGAGAGAGGGAGATAAAATGTTAGACGTGGAGAAAACCCTAGGGATGGAGGAGAAAATGAATGAGAAAATTATTAGGGGTGGGGGATGCTGGGCCAAAAAATCAGTGTATTAAAGGTGGTTCTACAATTAGAACCGCCTTTATAATAAATAAATAAAGTGATCTGAGATAGTACTTCCGAGTTGGAAAGTATTTTTGGACCCTCGAATAAATGTTGTTCTACAAGTAGAACATGCCTTTAATCGATCTTCATTAAAGGCGGAACCGCCTTTAAAATAAAAGAGATAACCTGGGAGGGAGTTCCGAACTCGGAACCTATTTCGGACCTCAATTAAAAGCGATTCCATCGGATCCATCTTCTAGCAGTGCCTTTAATAGAGCCTTCTCGAGAGTTGTTCCAGCATCTCACAGGCCAAATCAGCATCCCAGTCAGCGCCTCGTCAGTACCAGTCAGCGACACATCATCACCTAGTCAGCAGCGATTTTATTTTCAAAAAGAAAAAGATTTCTCTTGTATTATGGGTCATTTTGATCAACAACAGTGTCAATGGTGTTATACTTTGGGTCATGATGCTTCTTCTCATTCTAAACTAAACGATGAATGGTACCAGTTGCAGTGTCAGTGGTGTAAGAAATTTGATCACTTTGCCTCAACATGTCCTCATTTGGTCTCTCGGGTTTATCTCCTGCCTCTTTACCGCTTATACGTTGGATAGCTGATTTTGGCGCGACCAACAACATGACTTCTTCTCAGTCTGCTCTTGAACGCATGAATCTTTAGTCTGGTAAACGTCATATTTTTGTTGGTAATGGTTCTGCTCTTGAAATTAAACTTTTATATTAATAAGCATTAAATCATATAGTAAGAAATTTTAGTGATAATGTTTTATAACTAATCATTAATTGGAAAATCGGCTAATCATGAAGTATTTAAGGTAAGTGTCATTAAGAATTATTTTATATTTAATGGCAAACTTCATGTGTATAATATATATATATATATATATATGTATGTGTGAGAGAGAGGTCATGTTCTGACTTCTGGGCTTATTTACATTTTAGTTCAGTTCAGTTTAATTACATTTAGTTCACTCCAGTTCAATATAAATTTAATTTGACCAAATTTAACTTAATTTAGTCA
Organism: Rubia tinctorum; assembly: GCA_032355605.1. Lineage (NCBI taxonomy): Eukaryota > Viridiplantae > Streptophyta > Magnoliopsida > Gentianales > Rubiaceae > Rubia > Rubia tinctorum. The sequence continues at coordinate 55,910 of JAULKM010108801.1, forward strand.
TACACTATTATTTTTCAACACAATTATATGGTGTCCTTGGGGTACTATGAGCTTGTATCCCCAACGATATTTTGTGTATTTTAAATTGTAAATATGTGCATTCTCTTATGGGAGATTGTACATCACATAATTTGATTGTGATTACTATATAAATACTGAATGCACAAATAGTAGTATTGAGATGCACATTTTACCTATTCATTATGCTCATTCACTGTACCCAGGGGTACTGTATAAGAATTGTATTTTTAGTTCAGTTCAAATAAATTCAGTTCAAATCAGATCAAATCAAATACGTTCAGATAAGCTCTAAAAATAGGGCCAAAGTCTCGATTTAGATCGACTGATCATTGGACGAGATTATTTTTCAGTTCAAATTACTAATAGGTAATTTGATATTTATTTTTATTTATTGCAATGAGGTACCTATAATTATGAAAACCTTCTAAAATGAATCTTAATATATAAATAATTATATTCCAACCTTAAAAATTATAAAATCGAAGTTTTTTATGATTGGTCTAACAGTTAATCGAGAAGACATTCTCATTAATATATCAATTGAATATATATTACATGTTACATCTAAAACAATGATATATAATATATCATTTGAAAAGGTTGGGTGATATTCACTTTCTTTTCAGCTACTACTTAAAATTTGAACATTCTTTTCAGCTACTACTTCAAATTTGAACTTTCTTTTCAACTACTTTTGTAAGATCCGTACCAAAAAGAAAAGTCAATTCTAATTTCAAGCCAAACAATTTTGGAATCCAACATAGTAACTCTATTCACAAACTGAATTTTCACAATAAACCACCATCATCATTCTCCATATTTACGAAACAATGTTTCTTAACTTGATGTCTCGACTTGACATATTTTACGATTTTGGCTACGGATAAAGAACAGTAAAAACAGTGATCCACTGGCTGGATGATACAGAGGCAGAGCATTTTTCAAGCAATGAGAACAATTTAGACACGCTTAATCATTGAGACCAGCAACTGCCAGCTTGAGCGCTCGATCCATCTGTTCCTCCAGATGGCCCATGGATTCCACCATAGCCCACAACAACACAAAAACAAAACAGTTTCAACATTCTCTGCCTTAGGATCTTGGGCAACTAGGAGAGCTGCGGGATTGCAAATGATTCAGGT